>MJUU01003841.1:113461-146345 GCA_002080025.1 Modiolus philippinarum | reverse complement strand
TGGGGATCTATGGAAACACAGTTGCTGACCAGGAAGCCAAGGATGCACTAGATGATGAGATGGCGGATTGTCCAGTACCGTACACTGACATGAAGCCTTTAATCGTTAAATACATTTTAAAGTTATGGCAGGCCAAATGGGATCTGCAAATAAATAATAAACTGCATGGAATACAGTCAGACGTCGGTAAACAAGTCGGTTCCTGTGGTAAAAACCGTAGGGAACAGGTAGTGTTGACCCGATGTCGTATTGGACATACTAGAACACACATAGTTTTATCCTCAACAGTGATGGTCGACCTGAATGTGTTCCATGCAATTGTCCTTATACAATTCAACATGTTTTAATTGAATGTGTAAATGTTGCCGATATCAGGCGTGATTTTTATTCTGCTCATTGTCTTAAAGACCTATTTACAAACGTCGCTGGCGACAAAATCGTTCAATTTTTAAAAGCAATCAATTTATTTAGTAAGATTTAAATGGATCAATTTTAAACAAGTTTCTAATTTCTAATATTGTTATTGTTAAACCAAAAATTACTATTATGTTTTTTAACATTTTACACATCTGTTTTACTTGTATAAAGCTATATGGTTTTATATTAATATTTTATGTATTTATTAAAATTGTTCAATAAACCCAACAGTTTTACCTGAAATATTGCTGAAGTTGGCGTAAAACATCAATCAATCAATCAATCAATCAATCTATTTTTGGTCACCGTGACCTTAACCTTTGACCTCCAAAATCAATAGGGTTCCTCCCCTCCTAGTACCCAACAATATATTAAAGTTTCATTTCAATAAGGTGTAAACTTTTTCAGTTATTATCCGGAAACCAAATTTTCTAAAATTTTCTGTCTATTTTCGGTCACCGTGACCTTGACCTTTGACCTAATTTCTCCAAAATCAATAGGGTTTATTCCCTCCTGGTATCCAACAATATATCCATAGTTTCATTTCAATTGGATGTTAACTTTTTGAGTTATCATCCGGAAACCAATGTTTGACGCCCAACCGCCCGCCCGCCCCCAACACCAAACCAACAGCCGAGTTCAACTTCGTTGCAACTTTGCTAATGAGGAAAACTGGAATTCAAAAAGGGGAAATACTAACTGCACTGCAGTTTAACCTAGGAGTCAACAACCATTTAACTTAAAGGGTTTTATGGTTTTCATACCCCGCCTCACAAAGTCGCAGGGTATTATGTAAAAACTTGAGTTATGTGTCCGTCCTTACGTTCTTCTGTCGGTTTTACGTCCGTTTCCGTCTAGGTTTCCCGCTGATAATATGTTTAACAAATAACGTAGTGTCTAAAACTTGGTTTTAGTTCTCTAAAACAAGTCATGCCAAGTCTAATTTAAGCTCAAACATATACTTGGTTCCGGGTCTATGCCCTTTAAGTTTAATTTCTTTACTTTCCTCACAATAACTTTTGAACGAAACCAAAATGTCTACAACTGAACATTCTGCACTCTACCATCACTTTTTGAAAATGTTTAAGGTCATAACATTGTTCACAGTCCAACAATGTAAGAAAAAAAAATGACATCAATGTGATGAATGTGATTAATCATAATCAAATGGCATGATTTTTATATTAGTTCGGGATTGCCACTTCCCAGTTATAATCTGTTGTCAGTGATAATTATATCTGTTGTTTGTGAGAGCAAAAAAGAGTGTTACCTGAAATAAAATGATGATTTTGTCCATATGAAGAGGTAAATGAATGACAGTTTTTTTTTATATATATAATGAATCAAGACCTTTATTTTTTATATATATTAAAATACTAAAGCTATTTTCCGTAGTATTGCAAAATAAAACTATTTTCCTGACGATTCCGTGTAATAATCTTTAAAAATGTACTTTACTTCAGCGAAAACTCCCGATATATGATACTTCATACAGTGGTATTTGATTCATATGTTTACCTATACATATAAAATAAATAACACAAACAATGGAAAGGTTCAATGGAATATAAACATAATTATGATGCGACAAAAGACTTACGGTCTGTCACTGCAAACTTGTTTACATATCTGCAGATGTGATAGCCACTGTAGATGGGATTGCCGGTAATAGGGTGTGCTAATGGTACGTAATATATGCACAGCAACGGTCGCTTGCTTTGTTTACCGTCTTTATCTTTAAGAAATTCATTAGAAAATGTTTATATTTATATACATGGAAGTCATGCTTCTCGATTTACCAGAGTGAGACGCTGATTTTAATGCGTTGGTGGACTTCTAATTTACTTCTTCTCAAGTAGGGAGATGAAAATACCATAATTTTGCATAGTATGTTAATTTTCGCGAACAAAATTTTAAATTAACTGAACAAGATTTTACTATATGCAATATGTTCTTATTCGCCCCCTCTCCGTATGAATCGATTTGGATTTGAACTTTTTAATAGGAGATTATAACGTTTACATATACAATCAATGAGAGATCGTATCAATCTATAAAACAAAATCCCATTATTTTGAGCGTAGTATCAATATTTTGTATTTAGTAAAAAAAAAAAAATGCAGACGTTACTGTAAATTTAGTTCAAAACCATCAATGAAATAAAAGTAGTTATGAAGTTATCTGTGATTCGTTGTTTAAATAATAAAGTGGTCTCTACTTTTAGTGCGTATATACAATTTCTTAACTGTTGTATTTATTTTATATCTATTCGGCACCTTGATTGGTTGCACAGGCTCCCGCTTCTGTGCTGAATTCGTATATTCCGATGTAGGGGTTACTAGGCCTATGTGGAGTATTCAGATCCAAATACATACGGTGAGCCTTGTTGCAAAATATTGTAGACAAAGTTAAAATAATCCACGCTCTGTGCAGTAAAAAGACCTCTATATTTTCCATAAAAGAGCAGACGCACTTGATTCGAATAGATCAGGTTGGGGGAACCCCAATTTGGGCTATAATATCCCAATTGGGCTATTATAGCCCAATTGGAATATATCGTTATATCCCAATTGGGATATTAGACCAGTTTTTAATTGATACTTTTTTCACATTTCAATGACGCATAATGAAACATAAAACATGAGAAACTTTGTCATTTTAGTCATCGAATGGTATTTCGCCATCTTCTTAATGATGCTGCATTTCCCAAGCAGAAACATTTTAAGAATGTAAAATATATATTGGATTCTGTGCAATATTCAAGATTATCACAATTATAACTGTTCAAATTATCAAGTCAAGGGAAACGGGAAGTCTGTGGAATATTTTAAGATTAAATTGGAAGTTAAGTTTGTAAAAATATGTAAAGATATTGAGGTTTCAAACATCATTGTTATATCCTACATTTGTACATTGATTGTATCTTTTTCAAGACACGGACGAAGAGAAAAAACTCTGGAAGAAATCTAAGATCATGTTCAGATGACTGTTTCTCCACACTTCATTCATTTAGTAATCAAAAACTTTCTTTCTTAAATTAGCAAACTTTGCTTAATTTGAATGTAGATAGAGATTTCCTCCAGAGAAGCAGTGTAGAACGGTTGTTAGGACCTGAAAGCTCAAGTTATGGCTTCATCAAAATGACTAATTTTTTTATTCATAAATCGATCTGCAGAAAATTTGCACCATCCTTTTGACAACAGAAGTATATCCCTTGAAAGCTCTAAACCTATAGGTTTATTATTTATATGTATCTTGATGCAGCATTAAAACCCAAATGTATTTAACAAATAACTGGTCAAATATCCCAATTGGGCTATAACCGTATATCCCAATTGGGATATAATAGCCCTATTGGGGTTTCCCCCCATCTGTCAAAATGCCCTGCCATTACCGATTTATAACACTTTTCTAGTGATGATTTTCGATACGCCATCCTGCCTTTAAATACCATATCTGGATTGCTTTACCAGTTTTCGGCCTCATATAGCTGCAATACTGCTCAACTGACGCGAACACTGTTTAAATAATGAATCACCAACCCAGTTGTCGGTACTTCAGTACTGACCCGAAGACCGATTTGATCTGGCAACTTACTATACAAGAATTTTAGAAAATTTTACTTAAAATAAAGAAGTATCTCTCTCTTGCATCACTCAATTCTTAGCTGATTCCGGCTTTCAATTTAAGTATTTAGGTATCTGTGATCTATGAGATTTAACAAACTTTTTGGTTCATAGTCGTCATAATATTTTGATTTCATCAACAATGAAGTCAAAAGTTGTCTGCACTGACGGACATACGTTTTCTCCATGTCAATATGTAGAGACTAAATTAACAATAAATCGGTTAAAAAAAAATCACCAGAAAGCAAAATTAGACATTAAGGAAACAAAAAAAATGGATAAAAGGCTATGCAAGATCACAATACAGAAAACCTAATAGCCCATCTAATATTATTGATACCTAGCCAACAATGCTATGAGGACATGCTTTCTGTATGAATATCTGAGCATGGAAGAAATTGATTTGTATTATAAAATGTCCAAAGAAAAATTATATGTAAATCTTTTACAGTTATCGGTTTATATTGTTTCATTATGACTTCAATATGAAGAACAAAATTAAAAGCGTTGTTCAATTGCTTGCTTTTACCATGTATCTTTAGAGACTGTCTCCTGTGCATTTACTATATATGCTAACATTTTAATTTAAAACTTGTGTAACAGTACTTAACATCGTAATTTCATTCCTAGGGCGACAGACAAACCAGTGGCAGATGCAAAAAAAAAAAATAAAATAAAAATAATTAAATAAATAAAATAAAATAAATAAATAAATATAAATAAATAAATAAAAAAAAATAACAAGAAAAAGCAATATTTAAATATATATCATATTTTAAATGCAGAAATGTTCAGCGCACATTTTACTCTGGATTTACATATCGACCCATGAAAAGAATAGTTCCACTCTCGTCATCCTGTAATACGAATAGAAAAGGGTGATTCGCTATGAATCTGAATAATTTCGGTTTTGGTCCAACACTAGTAACTCCGACAGTAATAGCAGTAGCTCCCGCTGCTTCACTCCCTTCTTCGTTTACAACCACAAAACTTTTGTGTATAGCAGAAGTGGCACATACTTTAGACTTCGTCATCCGGCTGAAATCGGCTTTAGAACATTGAAATATTTGACTTATTCCAGTTTTCTTTAAAATTGGTTGTAAATTATATTTTTCTTCAATCTTGAATTTCGGGATTCGAATAATGGTTTCTTGATTTCGTACGGTTTTCAGCAACTGCTTAAAATTTGTTGAGGTCAACCTTCTTTCTAGTATTTTAAGTCCAAAACGTCGATTTGGTAAGACGAATATCATTGATATTTTTTTGCCCTGAAATGGTAATTTAAGAACTTTACATTTTAGTTTTGAATACGTTCCAGCCATTGCAAAACGCTTACTATACATCATGTCTACTTTCTCCTTTTCATTTCGATTGATAAAAAATGTCCTCTTTTTAGTGTTTTTAGAATCGAACTGTTTTGACCAGGTCCCTTTGAAATAAACTGCATTCACCAATACCAACAATGTTTCTTTGTCAATTGATCCTTTAGGTAAAATATTTTTAATTTTCTTTCTTGTTTGAACCGCAACCCAATCATTTATTCGCTTTCTTGATGCCTCCAGTTCAGTTACTAAATCCAATTGTTCAAGTTCGCTATTGTAATACTTCAGCGAATTAGATTTGTATGAAGAAAGGATATTTGAAACCTTGTCTTTATTTGCAAACAGTCTATTTGCTACAGCCAATGTAACATTTTCTCGCGTTCGAGATAGCAACTGTTCATTCAATTCCTTGTAGGACTTGTCAACGTCATTTGGAATATCATTTTTAAAAATAGAGGATTGTAATTGGTTTTTAGTTGTACCACCGGTTCCTAGCATAAGCAACAACAATGCAGAAGCTATACTAAACGGTGAAATAAATTCATTTCCATCTTTTTGAATGGCTTTGTATAATTCAAATGAAAATTCTGATAGTCCTGGTCCAATATCTGCACTAGACATGGTTGCTCAGTGTTCAAAACATAACTAGTAAGATTTATATGGTTTTAAGAATATTTCAAGTATTGACCAATAATCCAGGTTAATTGCAACTGCATCAGTTGTCGTATTCTTTAACATTATAATTCTTCTTACGCAATATCAAATCGGATTCATTTACATAAAACTATACACATCTGTTGACAAGTCGATATTACTTTACCATCTATATTCCTTTAAACGTTTAAATAAATCTTACATATGTCGATGAGAACAAACATCTAAAATTGATATTTAAAATACACTCATTCGCCTAAGTGTGCGTTACTAAAGCTGCACTTGAATACCTGAATAGGAAATAAACATATTATACACAACTGACTTCGATAAGAGCTTTAACCGTAAGAGAGAAAGATCTTCAATAAACAATATGAAAAAATATGAGGAACAATAAAACTGACAGGACAACAAGTTTTGATTGCATCTGGAAAAGGAAAGATATGGGCAAGGTTGCAAATTTTGCCTTTTATCTTAACGATCCTCGGCGGGCCTCTTCTTTTCGAAAAAAAAATATTGATAAAGTCTAAATAACGTTTCTTTGAATAGTTTGTTTACAATGGTTTGCAGTCGGTTTTTTAAAATTATGACCTGATTACTCCAACTCAACTTCGTTTGTTTTCATTCTCCACCTAAGGACGTAAATAGTCATCTCTAAAGGCGAATCCTACTGGATTCAAGTAAGTTATCTGTAAATAATCATTTCAGAATAAACTATCGTTCAATTTTGAATCTTTGTAAGAATTTGGATTTTATCCTTCTGATTGTCTTAAAGACCTTTTTACACACATCGCTTGCGAAAAATCGTTCTATTTTTAAAAGCAAGCAATTTAATTAGTCAACTTTATATGAACCATCCTTTATATTTCCAATATTGTTACAGTTAAACCAACAAAACTTCTTTTATGTTACATTTACAGTGATTTGGGAAAATAGCTAAAACGCTGTCTCAAAAGCCACCAACTTAAGAATTTGTTCAACCTATGTTAATTTCATCCATAAAGATATTCTATAGCCGTCACTTTCACATCATTGAAAAATATGACGTGTCAGTGTCCCAAATAAAAACGGACATTTTCAGCTAGATTCACGTCTTCCCTGATTTGACTATACCGAATTTGGATTCCTAAATTGACTCACTGCCAGTGTGACGGGTGCTGTTAACAGAGCAAGACATGCTTACCCTTCTTGCGCACCTAATGTCATTCTCAGTTTCACGGGAATTAACAATATCAGTGCCTTTGTTTTGAATATTGTGTTTTTATTTCTGCGTTTTGTAGCTGTATAACGTCAGGGTATTCTGTGTTATCGTTTTGGCTATGTCTGTGGATTTCGATTTTTGTATTTATATCTGCTTTGTTCATTCGTTATTCTATTGCCGTTGTTTTTAGTTTATAAAGCTGTATGGTTGAATGTTAATATATTTTCTATATTTTTTATGATTGTTGAATATACTGAAAGAAATCTCGCAACAATCTGTCATTTGTCGTATCTATGCAATCTTCTTATACTTTGTACTTTCTTTTTATCAATAACTGAATTATTTTGGTATAAAGTATAACATTATTGCAAAAATAAAAAAAAAATGAAGCAAAAATATGTTTACAGAAAAGCATCGCAAAACTTTTGTTTTATTTTCGTTATATATTTGCGTTTTTGATAATGTTCAGGATTTGGCATGATTTTTACAGGTATTCTCTGTGACCCGCCATAATGGCTGCTCTCTATCGTCATTTAGACGTCATCCTCCGTATTTCATCCCGGTTGCCTCCAAGTCGAAGTCCATTTGACAACAACGTTGGGCGGCAAGAAAACTTCTTTCTCTCTTTCCCATTTTCTGTTATTTTTTATTTGGATATTTTTGTGTAATTTCACTTATTTTAATTGTGGCCTACTGTACCGTTTTTATTTTGTATAAAACATTTAGATTTAGAACAGACAGGCACTGGAAATAGAAACAAAAAAATTCGTTCTATAGGAACGGTAAAATCATTCCGTTTTCGAGGTCTGCTATCCCTAAAAAGCACTGAGTTGTTAAAATGGAAATAACATTAATGACGACATTTTGACCATTCCCGATATAAACCAAATTAACAGTACGTACGTTTAAGTTTGAGTATCAGATGGACAACAATGTATGCAGATGAACTGAAATTTAATATCTTCTGAACCATTTTTGCTACTAACACTATTTTTCCCATCAAAACTTGTTTCCTGATTTTTCCTTCTCAACTAATTTTATTTGAAAGATAGTAAACTTGGTGTGAATTTCAATCAACTTTCATTTAGTAATTCATCAGCATATGAAACGCATTTTTGTAAAATTATCTTTCTCATTAAGCTAACTGATGCTTGATTATTTTTGAAGGTTAATTTGAGCAAAATTTGAGAAAATATTCACCAGCCCAGTAGTCAGTACTTCGGTGCTGACCCGAAAGCCGATTATTTTTGGAACTTTACAATATCTAATTTTTTGTAAATTTTATTAAAAACTAAGGAGTATCTCCCTCATGCAAAGCTGTGTCCTTAGCTGATTTTTGGCTTTCCATTTAGATCATATTGGTTTTTGTTCTCTGTCAGTTTATAAACATCTTTGAGTTGATGGTCTTCCAAACGTCCGCCGTGCGCGGTCCCGGCTGAAGAATAGGCCCGCAGCATCCTCTGAGCTTGGAGTAGGAGCCATCCTAACAGAGGACCCCGAGGGAACCCCGGGATATAGAAATAGGACCCAGTATCTCCGGCTTGCGGGGTGTGACCCCTCCTAAACGGAGGCTGACCCCGAGGGTCCCGGGATATAGAAATAGGACCCATTCCGTGGTTGTGCGGGATTAATAAATACACAACCCATCTTTCGGATGGGATGTAAACTCAGGTCCACGTGTTGGGAGAAATGCCACGCTTCCTGCACGTTAAAGAACCCTTGTAGCAAGCTCTTTTTGGGGTGGTCCGTAGGTGATCGGCTACAAGGCTAAATTCCCCGCCCTTGACGATTTCACCCTACTTTTCCAGTGGCGGTCAGAATTTCCCGTCCCATGGCCCTTTCCATACCCCAAAGTGATTATTTATCAACAAACTTGTTCTCGTCTTGATATAGCTGAAATATTGCTGAGTAGACGTTAAACAATATTCAATCAATCAATCAATCTTCCAAACGTTTAGATTTTATCTGCACTGAAGAGAAATAAGTTGTCGAAATGCGCATATGCAGAAAATAAATTCACAGTTACTTCGGTATTTAGCTATTTGAACTAGGAGACCGTCGAAATGTGTAGAGAAACTTATTTTCACAATCAAGCCATGTCATTACCTGCTCTATAGAAATGTTGATGCTTATGCTTTAGCAGATTGTTTGTCGCCATTTTATTTCTTTAAAAATCCATAAAACATCCTCATTTCTATTTCATCTGCACTGAAGAGACTAATTGTCGAAATGGCAATGTGCAGAAAGAAAAGGACAAGGTGCGATAAGGGTTTGATTTGGCCCAAGATTTCAGTAGATTTTCTTCCATGTTTGTGTCATAGCTAAGATCCCATTTATAGAAAAAAGTACTTAAGTTAGAACCTATGAATTCACAATAGGTAAAATTCTGACGTTTTGAAAAGGTTACTTTTTAGCATTTTCATAGAAATATACCGAATTTGGCAGATTTCCGAACCGTTTTCCTAACCGGAAATATCGAACACATTCAAGAACCAATTAGATTATTTACCAAATTATTTGTACAGCTAAATTGAACCTCTCATACAAATATTTTTGTTGTTCTTGTATGTGCTCAATATTTTCAACACAGAAAAAGTTGTCATTTTTCTACAAAATCTTCAATTTATCCCTTCTTCTACCCTTAAAAACTCATCCATATTTGAGAAATGTTACTGCTTACTGAAAAGCCATACCCATAGAACATTTCAATGAGAAAATTCGGTGAATTCGACCAAATTTATTTTTCAGGCCAATTAAGGCCCTTACTACCCCTACTCTTTTAAAGTGACCAGTATTTTGCTATTTCTCGATAGCTTACAGCAAAATTGTTCGTCAATGTCATCTAAATTACCTAGAAACTTATTATTTTATTTTTGTTGTATTGTGAAATTTAAAAGATTAGTTTGACGGGGTACGAGACCATATTCAAATCTTAGCAAAACGCAACTCAACCTTTTTAACAGAAGTTTCGCACTCCAAGCATAATACATTCCCGCCGTGCGCGGTCCCGGCTTATGAATAGCCCTCAGCATCCTCTGAGCTTGGAGTATGAGTCTTCCTAACAGGACCCCGAGGGAACCCCGGGATATAGAAATAGGACCTAGTATCTCCGGCTTGCGGGGTGTGACCCCTCCTAAACAGAGGCTGACCCCGAGGGTCCCAGGATATAGAAATAGGACCCATTCCGTGGTTGTGCGGGATTAATAAATACACAACCCATCTTTCGGATGGGATGTAAACTCAGGTCCACGTGTTGGAAGAAATGCCACGCTTCCTGCACGTTAAAGAACCCTTGTGGCAAGCTCTTTTTGGGGTGGTCCGTAGGTGATCGGCTACAAGGCTAAATTCCCCGCCCTTGACGATTTCACCCTACTTTTCCAGTGGCAGTCAGAATTTCCCGTCCCATGGCCCTTTCCATACCCCAAAGTGGTTATTTATTAACAAACTTGTTCCCGTCTTGATATAGCTGAAATATTGCTGAGTAGACGTTAAACAATATTCAATCAATCAATCAGTCATAATACATTTGGCTAGTTTTTAGGAAATTAGGTTCCATTTGCTAAACCCGGCTTATGAATAGGCTCGCAGCATCCTCTGAGCTTGGAGTATGAGTCTTCCGAACAGAGGACCCCGAGGGAACCCCGGGATATAGAAATAGGACCTAGTATCTCCGGCTTGCGGGGTGTGACCCCTCCTAAACGGGGGCTGACTCCGAGGATCCCGGGATATAGAAATAGGACCCATTCCGTGATTGTGCGGGATTAATAATACACAACCCATCCTTCGTATGGGATGTAAACTCAGGTCCACGTGTTGGAAGAAAAGCCACGCTTCCTGCACGTTAAAGAACCCTTGTAGCAAGCTATTTTTGAGTGGTCCGTAGGTGATCGGCTTCAAGGCTAAATTCTCCACCCTTTTCGATTTCAGCCTGCTTTTCCAGTGGCAGTCAGAATTTCCCGTCCCATGACCCTTTCCATACCCCAAAGTGATTATTTATTAACAAACTTGTTCTCGTCTTGATATAGCTGAAATATTGTCGAGTAGACGTTAACCAATATTCAATCAATCAAACCATTTGCAAAACCTTTACATGTCTTTGTAGCCACAAAATCAAAGTATTGAAATTTCTTCAATTTAATTCATATTATTCACCTCCCTTTAAATGTAATATCTGCTTGTACCATCCAGCGCCTAAATCGGTTTTCAGGGGCTCGGCTACAGAGCTGCCCGATCGCGTCCCCTGGTTGTGGATAGGGAAATGCCCTTTCTATGCGGGGTAGTCAGGTCATAAGAAAAGCCTGACCAAGAACGATTGTAGACAAACATTGTGTAAAAACTCCATGCTTTATGCAGTTTGAAGATACCGTCTATATTTTTCAAAGGAGAGCAGACTCCGTAGGGGTCGTATGTAGGCTTAATTTCCTACCCGTACCCATTTCTCCTTTTTTCAGTGGCAATCAATACTCGTTGCCAGGTTGTCCCTTCGATCTTTATTTCTTCCTGCATTTATTTATAATTTTTTTTTGAATGGAGCTTGTTCTCGTCTTGATATTACAAAATGTATCATATAGCTAAAATATTGCTTACTGGACGTTAAACCCTTATTTATCAATCAATCTGCTTGTACCGCATAAAAAGAACAGAAAAATGCACTATAAACCCACTATAATATACTATTTATATTCGTAGAAATACAGAAGCTCAAACTCTTATTCGTTCAATGAAATAAACCATCGTCTGAATTCATTGACAAATATAATGCTAGATACTTTAAGAGATTTCAATGATTTATAGGACATATTTTATACTTTTATGAACTTGATGCTAACGTCACTTGCACATTTTTCTTTCATCCTTGTCGCATCCATGACGACGCTTCCACAATGTTCATCATCTTAAGATGCAAATAATATTTCTCTATTGAGATATTCATTACAGTCTAATCATGATCTACTACATCAATTCTTGCATTTCAAGAAATTTTAACAAAACTATTCCGTCGGCGAACACGACTTAGAGCTACCATGAATTCATATTATATGATTCAATGGAGTAATTTGACGTCGGATTTTTTTACTGTCGAAATGTATTATAATCCGATTCCACAATACTGATCGTACAGCAGTATTAATCAAGACTCGTGAATCAATTGACCCATGGCCGAGATGGACAGTCCAACACAGGTCTTCGTTAAAAGGTCTCATACTTCTTTGTTACGTGTTAACAGCTGGCGGCTGTCTTAAAAACAGTGGCGACCTACCGAAATATTTTTGTAAGGTGTAAAAATATGTTGTGCATTGGCCACAAAAGAACGTAAATGAATAAAGTAAAATTGGTATTATAGGCCATAATTAACAAGTAAAAATGCACCAAATGTACAAGTTAAAAATGGAAAAAAGACTTAAAAATATCGAAAATGGAAAAAAGTAGAATGCCCAACGTTTCGGCCAGTACGAAAAGGATAACGGGACCCAAAATTTAAGTACCAGTGGGTGTCTGTCGGTTTATAAAGCATTGGAGTGGAAGACCGCCCATCCTTTATGGTACTATTCATGTCGAGAAAAGAGACTATCTTTGGTAATATTAAAAGTGTACTTGATGGCCGGATGGTTCGAGGAAACATAGTCAATAAAAGACTTAGTTCATCTTCACTGTCCGAGAACACCAGAGTAAATTATCAGTTTATCTGGAACAGGTCCTAATAAATTTCCCCATCAGATTGGAAAGTATAGAGGGTCAAGACTAATTGAGCAGGCCTATGGATAATGTCTTTTTTAACATAAGAATTAGGTCTTTTGTTTTCTGTGGATGTGTTAATGCACATTTTAATAAATTTCTGATTTTCCTTCGTGTTATTTTGATTTTTTTTCGTATAAATGTGAATCCGAAAAGTCTCCTTCAGCGGCATAACTCTAAGAGTCCCCCGCGAACACGGCACCTCCTTTGTCGACAGCCTTAATAACAATACCGGTGTGTGCTTTCGGGTGTCGAAGAGCAGTCTGCTGCTCTGGTGTAAAGTTATGCCTCTTCAGGGGTTTGGATTATACATAGTCAATTTGACAGATACACGAGCTAAAGTAACCCTGCAACGCAGGAAACCAAGATGCTTTAGGGTTGAAATATTAATCTGATTTGGAAAATGAAATTGACTTTTTAACTGGGTGCTCCCGACACTTGATCTTTGCATAAAAAGAATGCCTTTAGCAAAAGACGCCGAAAAATGCTGAATGTCTTGTTTTATTTTGGAATGAATCCGGAAAAGGGGTAGTCGGAACTTAATTGAACCCTTTAGACAGAAGACTCTTTTCAGAGTCACTTAGCCTACCGAGTCCGGTATATAGCGGACGTAATCTTCTACCTCGTTTTCATTAGAGTGACATATGTTGCTACTAGAAGAAACTATAGGTCCATTGACGATAACCTGTTGCTTTTTTGTGCTTTTTACAAGAAGTAAAGAAAACGAACAGGTCCTTGTTCAGAACATTGACCCGTTCGAAAATGTCAGTGGTAACTATTTTGACGCACAAAGAATACAGCTTATTTTTCTATGAGAACCTTGCTATGTCGCATGCGTTCAAGCTTAATATGAACTAATTGAATGGTTAAGCGCATGGTCGCTTACGATAAATTTGTAGAAATTTGGTTGAATTTGGTTTTGAAAATCACGGTTGAAATAAATTTCATCAATGGGATGAAAAGATGTTCCTAAAAAACTGAGGTAGCCTTTGCATTTAGTAAGACCAATGTGGGTCTTAAATAGGTCTATGCCATGTCTCTGTATAATTCTGGATGTATAAATACGAAGGATAATATTTTTTTTTTAAAAATTATTACCTAAAGTGATTTTGAGAAGGCATAGTAACTTCGGTCTGTGAAAATATGAAAATATATGTTGTACAATGACGTAAAAATTAACGTAAATGAACAAAGTAAAAATTGCATGGTAGGCTAAAATCAAAAAAAGTAAAAATACACCAAATGTACAAAGTATATATCGAAAGGGAAAAAAAGTAGTAGATTACCCAAAGTTTCGGCAAGTAAGGCCTTCTTCTAAGGGCAACAGGACATAAAATAATAAAAAAATCGTAAGACGGCAGCTTTTGAAGACGGTGTAGAAGGCTAAATTTTCTGCCGCGACTCATTTCTACCATTTCTAATCACAATTAAAAACTAGTCGCAAAATTTGTCCCCACCACGTTTGTAGCTTTCTCAAGTTCTCAACTTGTTCGTGTCCTTATATAGCTGGAATATTTATCGTTGCAAAAGTGCTCGCCTTTATTCTGTAACTTGTAATTTTTTGAATCGGTTAAACTGTTCTCGTCCTGCAATAGCTGAAATATTGCTCACTTCACGTACATGTAAAATCGAAAACTTATTAATAAATTAAAAGTAACTTCGGTATTTTGTTATCAATCATCACATACCTAATTAAAAATTATCAACCGTAATCAATAACCTGGACGTTGTCATTATAAGCCTTTTGCCAAGGTGTTTCTTGCTTCGGAAGAATAGATGAATTTTCTTCCATTCATTTTCCTTGTAACCAATGTGATGTGTTGTTGTTCTGGTATGTAAACTTAATGGTAAAGTTTCAGTTTTCATATTTGACCAATAATGAAAAATCTCAGTCATTTTAAATACAAGTGTGTACACATTCCCATTATGCATGAAATAACTCTGCTTTCATTTACCTCCCTTTCTAGAAAAAGCTCAATAGCCGTTAGTGACGTGTCATTGAAAACCGCCCGGCACCTGAATCAGTCTACACAGCTGCGTCTATAGGACTTCAACACAAATTCAAAATACTTACCACGGACGTTGTAACTGTCAATTTTAAAATTAAATGCTTGAGAACATTACAAAATGACTAAGCTATCGGAAAAATTTACAAAGTACAATAAACATAGGAATACTGAGCATTCTATTCAGATACCTACTCGTGACTTGATTATCTAGATGAAAAGAAATTGCCGCTAGCATAATTACCTGATGTGAATGCTGATATTAAACATGCCTATTGCATAGTTGAATGTATCTGAAAATTTATTTCAAGGTCCCGCTGTAAGAGCTTCATGGCGCGTATCCATGTGGTGGATGGGGAATTGCCTCTCTAAGCGGGTAATCAGGTCATAACGCGGAAAGCCTGACCACGACCCTTTGTGACAAACTGTGAGGAAACACCAAACTTAATGAACTAGAAAGATCCCTTCGTAAAGGGGTAAGCCTTTCGAGACGGTATAGAAGGCTAAATTTCCTGCCCATACCCATTTCTACAATTTAATGGTGGCAACATTTTGAACCACTTAACGGCCTGATAGTACTCAAATATTGCTCGTTGTAAAAGATTTATATTGTGGTACCATGTTCATTAACATAGAGGTCTTTGTCTTGTATTTGTATTGAGTACTCGAAGTAGTGTTTTCGTGTTTTCTCTGCAGCACTTTTATCGATGATACAATGAATTTGAAAGAAAAAGTTGACATTTAGGAATTTCACCATGTCTTCTGTTGTCTCATTATAGTTTTTGGCAATTTCACTAGATATCTATAGAAAGTAATTTAATGGTAGAAGTGATAAAGAACTATCACACGTGAAGAGCAATGGCTATCACTAATAGAGCAAGATACATGATAAGTATGTTCGCTACTTATGTCAGATTTCCGGACTCCTCTGTTATATTTTGATGGGTGTTGATGGGGACTATCAATTTACGTGGCATTGGCTAGTCTGAAAAAGTAGGTCTGGAACATGTACTGCACAGTAAAAGGTCACTTAATCTACTTGTGGTACGGTGCTCATCTATAAATTGGTCTAGGTCTTGTATTTTGAATTCTCGAAGTAGTTTGTTCGTTTTTATTTCTGCAGCTCTTTTAAAATGGCCCCAAAACAGACAAGACTTGATTTTTTATTATCTGTAATTTATACATCATTCTTTATTTCACTGCCAACTTTCATATAAACCTGCATCAAACAATGTATATGCTTTTAATCATTTGTGCATCGCACATGCCTATTTTGTAAACGATGGCAATATTTTGTGGTCATATAATTACGTTTGATCTACGAGAATCCTCTTTGGTACTGTATTTATCTACTTGTTTCAACTGTAACCTTTCAAGCATCTGGGTATTGAACAATCAGGGGTTACTTCACTTATGTGCCAAAAAACTGAGTTAGAAGTGAATCTCTATTGGTATTATAAAGAGTGTCTAAATAGAATGAATGTACTGAACAGTGGAACTGATTTATATCTGTGTTGCTATGCTCATTTACAAATTGCACTAGGTGTTGTATTTTGGGGGCTTTTTTGGGGGGTGGTCTGGGAGTAGTGCGTTCTGTACCACTTTTATTGGGCATACAGTTGCTAAATTAGGAAGTAAAAGGTCTATAAATTCTATCGTATCTACTGTTACCTGAACAAAATTTTAGTCCTCAAATAAGTAACATAAGGGCTGAACTCTTCTCGATGAAATACTTGTTTTGACGAAGAACAACAAACAGGACCTAAATTATATTTTTTCATCTTTTATACAAAACATGCCGAGTTCAATGAAGGCACTTTTGATTTTTTTTAGTCATCGAACGTGGCTACTTTGTACACACTAGCAGATTTTTTTGCTTTTATATTTTGATTGATCTACATGAAAAATAATCTGTGTTTTTGTATCATATACTAATCCCCTGGATTCATGTATAACCTAGCAAGGGTCTCAGGCATTGAAGAATCAGGGGTAAATTCACTATGTGCCTCAATCTGTACATCAGGTAATATTTAATGTTTTGAAAACATATTAAAGGTTTAAAAATCCAGGATCCAGTTATCACAGCATACCATACTTTTGTATGATCAAAACCAAAGTGTTTAGACATCAATTAACATACCTCAAATAAGACTTTTCAGTGAAAGTGAAAGTACTGGTACGGGTGGAGCAAATCACTTTTACTCTTCTAATGAAACTGTCTGCTTTTTTCGTTCACACTGCAAGTGCATTCTTCTTTTCTAGTTCATTATTTTGCCTTTGTTTGTCCCTTTGTCTTTATCTGTTGTGCCTCTATACATCAATGTTTTCTTTTATTCTACCCCCCTGCCTCAATGCTGACGCATTTAAATGCAGGTGTATTTTACCCGAAATATGTCCAGATATTTTTAGCGGTAAGGTAATACTTTGAAAAAAAATAATCTCAATTTTTAATTCAACTGTAAAATTACAATTATGTGGTATGAATGATGAAAACTAATTAAACATTGTAAAAAACTTGCAAACTGGCAAAAAATACTTGCACCGGTTAAATCATTTATACCTTCTAATGAATCCGAGTACAATTCTGTTAAATACTGATATATAATTTATATAACATGCGATTGAAACAACGGCAGTAGAATACCGAAGGAACAAAGGGATGAAATTCACAAAAATCGAAGTCCAAAGATAGGGCAAAAACGAGAACACAGAAAACAATGACGTTAGACACAAAAACAATGACGCCAGACAGACACAAAGCACAGAACCAGAAACCACAACATTCAGAACAAAGGCACTCAGTGTGAACTCCAGTGAAACTGAGAGTGACATCAGGTGCTCCGGAAGGGTAAGCATGATCTGCTCTGTTAACAGCACCCGTCACACTGTGGGTGATTCAATCCGGGAAAATGTCAAAGTCGGTAGTCAAATCCGGGAAGACGTGAAACTAGCTGAAAATGTCCACTTTCAGTTGGGATACTGACACGTCATATATTTCAATGATGCTATGGTGACGGCCATAGAATTTCTTGAGGGTTGAAATTAACAAACGTTGAACAAATCCCTGACTAAGCAGTTTTTCGGACAGTGTTTTTGCTCTGTTCAAAAAATCACTGTACAAACTACAAGCTCGACAGTAACGAATCAACTGTGAAATGTACACTCCATAGGCTGGAGAGGTAGGTATATTGCTGCTAAGAAAGGGAAAGCTCACAATGGAGAAATTAAAATCATCACGCTTGTCATATAGCTTAGATTTCAAACGTCCATCTTCGTCAATATACAATAAAAGATCTAGGTACGAAGCTGAAGTAGGTGTTTCAGTTGTTTCTTTAATTTCAAGCTCATTTGGATAGATCTGATGTAAATAATCCTTAAATTTAGAATTATTAAGAGAAAGCACATCGTCTATGTAGCGGAAGCTGAAATTGAAGGACTGGGCTAAATGTTTTTGTTTTCTTTGAATGTGATTGATTGATTGATTGATTGATTGAATGATGTTTTACGCCAACTTCAGCAATATTTCAGCTATATTGTGGCGAGAACTGTTAAGTAAGTAGTAAAATTATAATAAATATAAAAGATCAATATAAAACCATTGAAGCTTTATACAAGTAAAACTAGAGTATAAAATATAAAAAACATAAAAACATTATAGAAGAAATGACAGTTTAACTGTAACAATATTACAACTATAAATTAAATCCATTTAAATCTTACTAAATAAATTGATTGCTTTTAAAAATTGAACGACTTTGTCGCTAGCGACGTTTGTAAATAGGTCTTTAAGACAATCAGCAGAATAAAAATCACGCCTGATATCGGCAACATCTACACATTCAATTAAAATATGTTGAATTGTATAAGGACAATTGCATGGAATACATTCAGGTCGATCATCACTGTTGAGGATAAAACTATGTGTTGTTCTAGTATGTCCAATACGACATCGGGTCAACACTACCTGTTCCCTACGGTTTTTACCGCCAACTTCAGCAATATTTCAGCTATATCGTGTGTAATAACATGTGTAATCAAACGCAAATTAAAAGAAAAGGCAATGTCGGTAGTCCCACAACCACATCACATTGAACAATGGCCAAAATGAACAAAATTACAGTGGACATAATAATAATGTTACATTTAATCCAGTCCAAAAATGTGTTAAACAAAGAGTGCATTAGATCTTGAGAAAAAGTAGTTTTGCATTAAACCTCAATTAGCTGATATGGCTTTTCAATTTAGATCTTATTGGCTGCTTGTTCTGTCAGTTTTTACAGATATTTCGGTTAATGGACTTCCAAATGATTTGATTTTATCTGCACTGAAGAGACATAAGTTGTCGAAATGCGCATATGCAGAAACACAATTCACAATAACTTCAGTACTTTGTTATATATTACCAATGGGCCGATGCCTCTGTTGTTGGACTGGTAGTCCCCAAGGGTATTCACCAACTCAGTAGCCAGTACTTCGGTGCTGGACCCAAAACCGACTTTATTTGGAAACTTGTAATATCTAAATTTTAGAAAATTTCGGTTAAAACTATGGAGTATCTCCCTCTGTCATAGCTCTGTCCTAAGCTGATTAGGCTTTTCCTTTTAGATCTTATTGCGTGGTAAATCCCTGTGAGTTTTTACACGTATTTCGGTTTAGGGACTATCAAATGTTTTGATTTTATTTGCTCTGAGGAGACAAACGTTGTCAAAATTCGCATATGCAGAAACAAATTTCTGTTTTTTTATTTGGAGGTCTTATTTTTGAAACTGGTATTCATAGTTATGTTTATCTGTTTAAACATGCTCTAAGAAGCTTACAGAAACTTATCTAGTCCCGCGGTCGGCAATATTGTTATGGCATGACAAAGTGATGTACAAGGGTAAAAACTATGCGCCAACCTTTGTTACAGGGAAATATAACTTGCCGGACATGATATAGCTGTCTCAGAATTTGTAGAAATTTTATTTACATCATATGAGCCTTATGGCAAAAAAAAAAAAAAAAGAAAGAAAAATAAAACCCTTTCAAAATTTCTGTCTTGTAACATGCATGATTGTACACATTAATACTATGCTTTAATAACAGCAATTTCTTGAGAAAGACCAATAGACTGTGGTTCTTTCCCCTCATTGCTTGTGAATACACCGAATCCGTAATACAAAAGCTCATAAGATTGTTTTTCTCTTTCTAAAGTGTAACTTATACTGATTAAAGCTGGCAATTGATAAGGGTCATGTCATATGCAGTCTTTGAATTAGAAGCCAACTGAAAATACGGTGTTGTTAGTTTTTCTTCGATTATTCCAATAGCTTTGCAAATAAAGGCGTTCCCATTTGCAATCTGTTCAAAGCTGATTTTCATACTTTATACTTATTGACTGATTATGAGGGAATAGCAAGTTTGTTGTTCCCGAGACCCTGACTTTTGACCGAGGCGCAGCCGAGGTCAATAGTTATGGGTCAAGGGGACAACAAACTTACTATTCCCGAATAAACAGTCTATAAGTGTTTTATTACACCGAAAACACAAGATTTACAACTTTTGAACCATTTCTCTCATTTCAAGTCCTTGTTTTCTAAATTTTGTATTCTTATTAAAACTTACACAATTGCATCTATTTTCTTCAACAAAATTTTATCTACTGCAAAGTGAATAGTATTCACTGTAATTTGCGTAACTAGTTAAGTGAATAGTATTCGCTGTTATTTGCGTAACTAGTTTAGAGTTGTCATTTCGAAACAACAATTTCAGAGCATTTTCACTTTTATCCAATGGGATTCACAAATGAACAGTCTATAAGTATTTTATTATAAAAAAACAAAAAACAAAAAACAAAAAAAAAAAACACAATATTCACATTTGAATAATATTTCTCAATATTTCTCCATTTCTTGTATTTTTTTTCTAAATTATGTGGAGAAATGCCACGCTCCATGCAGTATAAAGACCCCTTCTATATTTCTCTAAAGAGAGCAGACGCACTGGGTGTCGTGTAGAAGGCTAAATTTCCTGCCCCTACCCATTTCTCCCCTTTTCCAGTGGCAATCAAAAGTCGTTGCCCCGGTTGTCCCTTCCACCTTTATTTCTTTCTTCTTTTACTTACAATTTATTTTGAATTGATTAACTTGTTCTCGTCCTGATATAGCTGAAATATTGCTCATTGGACGTTAAACTCTAACTAATCAATCAATCAATCAATCTAAATTATGTATTCTTATTAACACATAAACAATTACATCTTTTCTCATCAAGGAATTTCATTCTGCTGCAAAGTGAGTAGTGTTCACTGTAATTTGCATGAGTTGTCACTTGGAAACAATGATGTCAGAGCATTCATAATAATCATCAGATTTTTTATCCAATAGAAAAGCAAGAAAAAAAATCGGGAAAAATATTCATACTGCCAGTCAATAGTCTGAGAAACTATTGACCGGTAAATAGTATCAAAATTAGAAAAGGTGAAAAATAGTAATTTTATTTTAGAAATTTTAGTAGTAATGTTCATATACTGAGGTATAATAACTGTATTTATTCCTTTGTCAAACGTTGTAGATGTTTGAAGCTTCCAATGGCAGTTTTAAAACATGCATGTTTCCTTTTAGTTTATGCATAGGAATTTTCGTGGTATTATGCGTCCGAAAGAATTGTTTGAGCTAGAAGTGGATCTCCAGATATATCATCATAAAAATTTGGAAAGCTCATGCATATTACTAGATTATTATTATTGTTGGTATAGAATATTCTTTTTATTCTACATATCCTGAGTGAAACCTTTTCCTTTGTATCGATTTCTTTTGCAATTCTCTCACAATCTTCTGACAACTGTATTAATGAGGGAACTAATGGAACATGGTTTACATCTATGGTGCAATGTTGATTTACAAATTTGACTAGGTGCTGTATTTATTTTTGGTTCTTGGAGTAGCGTGAGTTTTTCTTTAAATCTCCCGCCGTGCGCGGTCCAAGCTCATGGATATGCCCGCAGCATCCTCTGAGCTTGGAGTATGAGTCTTCTTAACAGAGGACCCCGAGGGAACCCCGGGATATAGAAATAGGACCTAGTATCTCCGGCTTGCGGGGTGTGACCCCTCCTAAACGGCGGCTCACCCCGAGGATCCCGGGATATAGAAATAGGACCCATTCCGTCGTTGTGCGGAATTAATAAATACACAACCCATCTTTCGGATGGGATGTAAACTCAGGTTCACGTGTTGGAAGAGATGCCAAGCTTCCTCCACCTTAAAGAACCCTTGTAGCAAGCTTTTTTGAGTGGTCCGTAGGTGATCGGCTGCAAGGCTAAATTCTCCGCCCTTTTCGATTTCACCCTACTTTTCCAGTGGCAGCCAGAATTTCCCGTCACATGCCCCTTTCCATACCCCAAAGTGATTATTTATTAACAAACTTGTTCTCGTCTTGATATAGCTGAAATGTTGCTGAGTAGACGTTAAACAATATTCAATCAATCAATCTTTAAATCTCCCGCCGTGCGCGGTCCCGGCTTATGAATAGGCCAGCAGCATCCTCTGAGCTTGGAGTATGAGTCTTCCTAACAGAGGCGACACGCTTGCCGTGTGTCGAGACCCGTGTCGATGGTTGACGAGATCCTGGTAGGTGCGAGCCTGTGTTCAGACTCCCGCTTCGGCCATAAAATATCCGTTGGGCTGAGAATACAGGATCAATATCTTACTTTGGCTCTGAAATCATCTAAACGGGAAGTCGGATAGGCCCGGTCCGATCAGTCGGCTGGTAACGCCAAGCCCTCCAGTATATCTTTCAAACTTTAGTTTAAGTTAACTAGTGTAACATCTTTGTCTTGATTTAAACCACCAATACAGTGTAGGGATACTGGAGAAGACGGTGGCTCATGGGTCAATCAAGTAGTACGCTGTCCATCAGTGCCTGATGGTTACGCTCCACTTGAGTTACCATCTTTGGAACACTTGATACTCTCTGGTGGGGATCCCTAAAATCAAAGTATCACCCCTGTTGGCACTCCGTGGTGGGTGGGTGACAAAGGTGGTGAAATCTCCTTTCTTTCTTCATGGCACAACAAACCCCTCAAAACCAACCAGTTCCAAATAAAAAAAAAAGAAAGAAAATCAGATGATTCTATTCCAGAAGTTTTTATAACAGTTGGACAAAATTCATTGTGTTAACTGGATCACCTGAAAAACCAATATAAAAAATCAATCCTTTTGCTATACAAAAGACTATACAAAGCATTGCTGGAACGGTAAAAAACGTCTCCTGGATTTACTAACTGAAGCTACTTCAAAAACTCAAAGTGAAAATTCACTTAAAATAACTAAAATTTTAGAATACAAAGTTTCGGCATCTCCTCACAGAACTCTTAATACCAGTCGCGGTATTATGAGAGATAGAAGTTAGTATCTGTCGGAACTAAGTGATGGGGAAATTTGTGACGAATTATCACAAGGCGTCACAAAAGTACAAAGATTTATTTCGAAAAAATCAGGAAGCGCTGTGAAATATACTTTTCTTTTAACTTCCAATAGTTCAATTCCCCCAACATCATTTAAAATTGGCCCCTTTGGTATAAAGGTGGACCAATTCCTACCAAACCCTGTTAGATGTTTCACTTTCCGAAAGTTTGGTCATGGCACCAAACAATGTAGGGGCAAGTTAAAATATTTTAAATGTGGAGAGGAGGGACACCAGGGCACCGAGTGTGGTAATACACAGAAATGTGCAAACTGTGGCGACCCGCATATGGCCTCCTCACGGGATTGTCCACGTAATACCAAGGAGAAGGAAATTTTAAAAACTTAAAACAGAGAAAAACATTTCGTACAAAGATGCAAGTCAACAAATTTCCTTATCAAAAACATCTTCAACAGCAACATCCTCATATGCAGACAAAGTTAAAAAACCTAGCTCCTTCTCGCATGCTGAAACCCAAACAAATAATACTTCGCCAATTGACACACAAATCCCATGACAATTAACTGGAAACTGTACCGAAAGAAAAACAATCATCACTCCATCAAAAATTAAAAAAGCTTCAAATTCAAGCAAGTCAACACAATCATCGCAATCAACACAATCTTTGTCTAAATCTCCTTCCAAAGTTCAATCGTCATCGAAAAACACAAAGGTAGGGGCGATAAGAACACTATTTAGCCCAAAAAAATGAAAAAAACTGAGATGAATTGAAAATAATTATTTTTTGTCCCTTCAAAACACAAAGTAACTGACGTCATTTTCATGACATTTATTCTTGTTGTATTGCGCCTGTGACGTCACAATGGGTGATGTTTCTGTTTCTTTGTTGTTTTCCTTCAGAAACTCGTAAAATATCGACAATTTTTTTAAAAACAAACTACATGCGCAAGCAAGAAACAACTTTATATTCAGATATAACAATAACCATAAAATGACACAATTTATATGATATGAAAATATCTTTTTGTTTCTTGAGTGCGCACGGTGTTAAAATGTAATTTATTTCATGCATGATTTCATGACAGAATTCAGCTTACGCGAAAGACAGACTGTTCCCGTTTATAATTTGACTTGGTTTTAGCTCCAAAATAAACAAGAGTAATAATATATACCTATCACCGTCGTTTGTCAATTTTATGTACGGCAGATCTTTTGAATTTCGAACTTCGGCAGATATTTTTGGTTTTCATCGCGACCAAAATTTCGGAATGTTTCAAGTGATTATGTAATTCCAGAGAAAATAAATAAATAGCAGACGATATGAGAACCATTTAAGCTTCATAAACATTCATGTAATATTTTAAAATTGCTTAAAAGGGAATGTAAGTACATAAATACGCAAAATATACCACAGACGGTCGTCTGTCAATACACAAAAATCGCGGAAATTCCCATTCTATTTTCATCCACTGTAAACAAAATAAACAACGATTCAGACGTCATTACACACAATGTCATCTCGTTCGATCTTCTTTCGTGAATTTAATTTAATTCGGATGGATAATAATGAAAACGATGTTGTCCCAAAACTAAATCTGATACAATTTTTTAAACTAATTTATTTTAATAGCTCATATACACAGTGCTCATATACCTATTAATAGATAAAAGTGAAAGTTGATTTGAGTTTAAATATCACCGATCGGTATGTGTAAAAATTAATAAGGGAACAATGGTATGGAAAAAACAACAAATGATAACATGTCGAATTTAATACAAATATTTGGTTTTCATTTCATGGTTGTCTTTGTGCAGTGCTTTAAAACAAAATTAATGATTGTTCCCTTTAACAGTCACAACCTGTTTTGTAAGGGATGATCATTTGATTTTCAGGGGGTTGGGCTTTTGGGATTTTTTATGAAGAAAAAATAATAAAATTTTTATCTTGGTACTCAAAAATTTAATCTTGGCACCAGTGCAAATAAATATACTAATCCTACTTGTCATGAAAAAAAATTGATTTGAAGAAAAAAAATGTTTTAAATACAAATAAAATTTCAGTGATGAAAAATTTGGTGAAAAAAATAGTGTATTTGAGATGGACATGAAAAAGATAATTTTTCTAGGCAAAATCGCCTATACCCTCTCCTGAAAATCAAATGGTCGTCCCTAACTACTCTATTTCATGACCCTACTACACAAACGACTACCCGATACATTCACGTGAAAAACTTTTTTCGATAAACCATAAACTTGTAATAAGAGCCATTATACAGGTTCTCCAGCAAGAGTAAGCATGTGTCTTCATAATTTGATATGCAGCTAG
This sequence comes from Modiolus philippinarum, assembly GCA_002080025.1. Lineage (NCBI taxonomy): Eukaryota > Metazoa > Mollusca > Bivalvia > Mytilida > Modiolidae > Modiolus > Modiolus philippinarum. The sequence goes on along the minus strand of MJUU01003841.1, from coordinate 120,654 downwards.
ACTGACTGTTGGACTTACTCTTAACTTTGTTATAATGTATTCATGATACAACGCAATACTATGTATAATGTTATCTGTCCACTCCAGAATTTGCAGGGATGTGGCTAGCCGCCGATTTCGAGTTCCATTTCAGGTTTACCACCGATTTATGGAAATAAGAATGATCTGTGCCAAAAAAAAACTTTTTGAATCACGTCTTATATTCTAGCTTGAACGTGGCCGGAACTCAGCTCTGTGTGTTCAAAGGGTAAAACTGTAGCAAGCTAATATGGCTACTGACTTGAAAGTTTTACTAGCCCAAGACTGATTTTACTAGTCACGTGCATAGGGCTATGATCAAAAATTGCCGTAATTCACTTATAAGCTACGCGCATTCATGAATTACTGCGTTGTTCGATCATTCGTTGAATATATTGCCGTAATTGGAATCTCGAATTAGTAACAATTATAATACGATCGGAGAGCAATCCAATATCTATACAAGTATTTCTGATCAATGATTCATCCAGAGATATATGAAAAAAAACCATAGCATAAGCACTATGTAGCGTGTTCATCTTCTTTCCTTTCCACAATCGCAGATTGCACTTACGAATCTCGAATCTCGGTGACATATGCCTTTATTATGAAGATCTAAACCATGTTCATTTCTAAATAGGTTCCGCATGCCAAGTCCGCATATAGTGTCAAAACAAGAGCGGACCCTAATATATGTCTCGCCCGTCCCTGCTTGTCGCTAAAACAGTCATGCACTACTCATGAGCAACCTACAAGCCAAATATTATAACCATTCCACTTACAGTAATTAAGAAACTATTCTAATCAGAAACACTCAACCTTGTTCACTAGACCATGAAATTGAGGTAAAGGTCAAAAGCCATATTGCAGACTGACATGTACAAACCAAAACCAAGCTATATACCAAATATCATTGACCTATGGCTTGTAGTTATTGAGAAACAGACTTGAGCAAAGAAACTTAACCTGGTCACTGGACCGTGAAATTGAGTTCAAGGTCAAAAGCCACATGGCAGACTGACATGTACAAACCAAGACCAAGCTATATTCCAAATATCCTTGACCTATGGCTTGTAGTTATTGAGAAACAGACTTAAGCAAAAAAACTTAACCCGGTCACTGGACCGTGAAATTGAGGTCAAGGTCAAAAGCCATATGGCAGACTGACATGTACTAACCAAGACCAAGCTATATACCAAATATCATTGACCTTTGGCTTTTTGTTATTGAGAAACAGACTTAAGCAAAAAACTTAACCTGGTCACTGGACCATGAAATTGAGGTCAAGGTCAAAAGCCATATGGCAGACTGACATGTACTAACAAACACCAAGCTATATATTAAATATCATTGACCTATGGCTTGTTGTTATTGAGAAACAGACTTAAGCAAAAAACTTAAGCTGGTCACCGGACCGTGAAATTGAGGTCAAGGTCAAAAGCCATATGGCAGACGGACATGTACTAACCATGACCAAGCTATATACCAAATATCATTGACCTATGGCTTGTAGTTATTGAGAAATAGACTTAAGCAAAAAACTTAACCTGGTCACTGGACCGTGAAATTGAGGTCAAGGACAAAAGCCATATGGCAGACTGACATGTACTAACCAAGACCAAGCTATATACCAAATATCATTGACTTCTAGCTTGTAGTTATTGAGAAATGGACTTAAGCAAAAAAACTTAACCTGGTCACTGGACCGCGAAATATGTCAAGGTCAGCTAAGACAGATAGGGTTCGCCGTAAGCTACCTATGGACCAAATATAAAGTTCCTACATCAAAGGCCTCTACATATAAATTTGAGTTTACGCCGCCGTCGCCGTCATACTTTGCACGCCTATGCCTCGCTTTCCGCGACTTTCGTCGCGGGCGAGACAAAAATCTCTCCTTTGAAGTGTTAGGTTTGCGCAAACGAAGTATGGGAATAATCACAGGGGCCGGTAACATACGATAATGATAGACCGGACCTCAAATATTGCTGCGGTCAAGGAGGTGGCAAAACTTTCAGTTTACCGAGATAAATATTTACACCCCAAGCACTCTACCTTTTATGGACTCGCCAGGACTTTTTCTACTTTTATTAAAATAAGTCCCCAACCCCTAAATTTGGGAAAATTTCATCGGCCATATCCATTTTTGGAATTTTCGTTTGATATATCCATTGCATACTTTATTCTACATTAGCCTCTTTTTTAAAAAAAAAATGCAAAAAAAATCATTCTAGTTGATTTAAAACCCCACTTTTCCATCGTCTTTTTGCCTGACTGCCTCTGAACTAAATAATAAAGAAATTTCTGTTATTGGATTTTAAATCAAACAACGGCAGTAGAATACCGAAGGAACAAAGGGGTGAAATTCACAAAAATCGAAGTCCAAAGACAGGACAAAAACGATAACACAGAAAAGAATGACGTTAGACACAAAAACAATGACGCCAGACAGACACAAAGCACAGAACCAGAAACCACAACATTCAGAACAAAGGCACTCACAGTGTGAACTCCAGTGAAACTGAGAGTGACATCAGGTGCTCCGGAAGGGTAAGCATGTCCTGCTCTGTTAACAGCACACCTCACACTGTGGGTGATTCAATCTGGGAAAATGTCAAAGTCGGTAGTCAAATCCGGGAAGACATGAATCTAGCTGAAAATGTCCACTTTCATTCGGGATACTGACACGTCATATCTTTCAATGATGCTATGGTGACGGCCAAAGAATTTCTTGAGGGATGAAATTAACAAAGATTGAACAAATCCCTGACTAACCAGCTTTTGGGACAGTGTTTTTGCTCTGTTAAAAAAATCACTGTACAAACTACAAGCTCGAAAAACATTATTTAAATGAGGAACTTTTACATTTTTTGGGGAAAAAATGGATGAAAAACAAAAGTAAAACAAAACCCTGCTGGCCGTCGTTCAGAGACAACATTGTATACATTTGTCACATTTTCACGTCTGTTATATCTACAATGTAGACCCGCCGTGCGCGGTCCCGGCTGAAGAATAGGCCCGCAGCATCCTCTGAGCTTGGAGTATGAGTCTTCCTAACAGAGGCGACACGTTTGCCGTGTGTCGAGACCCGTGTTGATGGTTGACGAGATCCTGGTGGGTGCGAACCTGTATTCAGACTCCCGCTGCGGCCATAAATATCCGTTGGGCCGAGAATACAGGGTCTATATCCTACTTTGGCTCTGATATCATCTAAACGGGAGGTCGGATGGACCCGGTCCGATCAATCGGCTGGTCATGCCAAGCCCTTGAAGATATCCCCAAAAATGAGATTTACGAACTAGTGTCTTTTGAATATCTTATCCTCATTTACCTATTTAATCAATGGAGGTAATCTTCGAGAAGGCGGTGGCTTATGGGTCAATCAAGTGGTACGCTTTCCTTCAGTGCCTGACGGTTACGCTCTGCTTGAGTATACCATCCTTGGATCACTTGGTGCTTTCCGGTGGAGAGCCCTGGAATAAAAGCATCGCCCCTGTTGGCACTCCGTGGTGGGTGGGCGACAAGGATGGTGAAACATATTACCTTCTGACATGGCACAACAAACATCAAATCAACCAGCTCCAAATAAAAAAAGAAAATCTGATGATTCTGTTCCCGAAGTTGAAGAGAACAACTGGACTAAATTCGTAGTGTTGACTGGGTCACCCGAAAAGCCTATTGCTAAAATTAATCCTTTTGTAATAGAAAAGACAATACAATGCATTGCTGGAACCGTTAAAAATGTCTCTAGAATGCGTTCAGGTGATTTATTGATTGAAACTGTATCAAAACATCAAAGTGACAACTTAATGAAAATTTCAAAAATTCTTGATTTTAAAGTTTCGGCTTCTCCACACAAAACATTAAATAGTAGTAGAGGTATCTTGCGGGATAGAAATCAATATCTTGCTGATCTCACTGATGAAGAAATTTGTGACGGGCTATTATCACAAGGCGTCACAAAGGTTCAAAGATTCATTTCCAAGAAAACAGGAACACCGGTAAAACTTAACACTTTCTGATTTCATTTAACTCATCTATCCCACCAACATCTTTGAAAATAGGACCCTTTGGTATAAAGGTGGACAAGTTCCTTCCGAACCCAGTCAGATGCTTCACTTGCCAAAAGTTTGGTCATGGCACCAAACAATGTCATGGCAAATTGAAATGCTTCAGGTGCGCGGAAGAGGGACACCAGGGCACTGACTGCAGTAAACCACTGAAATGTGCAAACTGTAGCGGTGAGCACATGTCTTCATCGAGGGATTGTCCCCATTATACCAAAGAAAAAGAAATATTAAAATTGAAAACAGAAAGAAACATCTCTTACAAGGAAGCCCGTCAGCAAATTTCTTCAGCAAACACAGTCATTACAGCAAATTCTTCATATGCAGATAAGGTTAGACAACGGCCTACTTTGTCGCATGTGGAGACGCAGACAATTATGACCTGGCCATGTGATAGCGAAAATCCCCACAAAATGCCTACTAAAACAGTTTCAAAGGATCAAATTCTTACTCCAACTCAATATAAGAAACAAACAGCAACTGCAAACACCAAGTCAACACAATCGTCAACTTCCATAAAAGGACAATCATCTTTTAATTGTAATCTAAAACTAAATAAAACAAAACCTGCTTCTAATAATCCTTCATCAAACAAAGAAAAATCTGCAAAGCGTTCATCTTCTGCAGATAAAACAAAATCAAAAAATAAAAATAGTGAAAGACAGCAGATGTGACAGGCCCAATTCATCTATTAGCACATCTAATAGATACAAAAGTCTGTCTTCGGACGAAGACACTGGCACATCTAAAACATCCGGTCCACGCCAAAAACCGTGGTGGGATGTAAGCATTTGGGGACCATTGGATTCCCACATGGATACATCCGAACCGGATAGCAGCATCGAAGGTGAACGACGGCACGGTGGGTCTTCGTCTGCGGGTGGTCTATCGTCTCGTCATCCCTCGGTTTCCCGAAGGGGAGGTGTCTCACCAGTACGGCTGGGATGAGCAATATAATTCAATGGAGTTGCCGAGGTTTTGGGATGGATTTTATTGAAATTACTTTATTAATTCAAGCTTTTGGTCCTGCGGCATTTTGTCTTCGGGAAACGCACCTGAGGAGGGGTGATGCGTTGGATGTGAAGAGCTGCTCCCTCTACAGCACTTGTGTGCCTGGGAATGAGCGGGCTGCTGGCGGCTCAACAATTCTTGTCAACAACAATATTGTCCACAGTACTGTTGATCTGATTACGGATCTGCAGGCTGTTGCAGTGAGAATTTCTTTGGATAGAGCGATCGCATTGTGTTCTGTATACTTGCCACCAAGTTTCAGCCCTGGTCTGGGTCAGCTTAAGAGCTTGACCGACCAACTGCCCTCCCCATATGTAATGGTGGGTGATTTCAGTGCACATAGTCCATTGTGGGGCGGTTCTTCTTTAAGTGATAGAGGTAGGGGGATTGAAGACATGATGTCGCAGGAAGGTTTGTGTATCTTTGGTGACGGTTCACACACTTATTTGCATCCTGGAGGTGGGGCTTGCTCAGCTGTGGACCTAGCTATGACTGACCCATCTCTGCTGTTGGACTTCTCCTGGAAGGTGCACGACGACTTGTGTAGTGGTAATCACTTTCCGGTCATTCTTCAGCATCTTTGTTCTACTACCGGAGAAAGGCCACAGCGCTTTGGGTTTGATGGGGCTGATTGGTCACTCTGTGAAGATTTATGTGGAGATGGATTGAAGTCTGAATTGTTTGGGGATGTTCTTGGTCCCTTAAGTCTTTTCAGTGAGGAGGTGCTTTCCATTGCAGATGGGTCTGTCCCCAAAACTTCGGCAGGCCCAGAACGTCCTGGGAAGCCCTGGTGTGACGATGACTGTGGTGATGCTCGGAAAAATCGTAGAAAGGCAGAGGAACTTTTCAATAAACATCCAACGACGGGCGGTCTTGGTAGTTTTCGCGTTTTTCGTGCGAAAGCTTGGAGAACCTTTAAACAAAGAAGACGCAATTCTTGGCGCAACTTTGTCTCTGAATTGGGTTGTCACGCCCCTGTGAACAAAGTGTGGAGTGTGGTACGGGGGATCAGGGGTAGAAATAGGAAAGCTAATGTCCATCACATCAAAAGGGGACAAGATGTTTTAACATCTGAAAAGGATATTGCAAATAAAATTGGAGAAACTTTTGAGAGGCGTTCTTCTTCCAAAGGTTTGGGACCCACATTCCAGAGAGTTGGAGAGCAAAGGGAGCGAAACAGACTTAATTTTGAGTCTAAGGATACAGAGGAATGCAACAGATTGTTTTCGATTGATGAACTGAGACAATCCTTGGATAGGGCACATGATACGGCATGTGGCCCTGACCATATCCCTTATCAACTCCTCAAACATCTTCCTTTAACAACTCTGGAAATTCTTTTAAACCTTTTTAATAAAATTTGGGTAACAGGGAAACTACCACCTATGTGGAAACAAGCAACTATAGTACTTATTCCAAAACCGGGTAAAGATAATTCCGAACCATCTAATTACAGACCACTAGCATTAACTAGTTGTGTCTGTAAGACAATGGAACGGATGATAAACAACCGTCTTGTTTGGTACCTCGAATCGAACGGTCTTCTGTCGAACATCCAAAATGGATTTCGACAAGGTCGTACAACAATAGACCATCTAGTTCGATTCGAAACATTTATCAGAAATGCATTTTTAAAGAAAGAACATGCAGTGTCTATCTTTTTCGATATTGAAAAAGCATATGACACCACATGGAAATATGGAATTTTAAAAGATCTTTTTGATATGGGGTTGAGAGGAAGCTTACCTAATTTTATTGAGAATTTTCTCAAGGATCGTGAGTTCAATGTTAGAGTCAACTCTACATTTTCTGACTCGTTTGAACAAGAGATGGGTTTTCCACAAGGAAGCATCCTCTCTGTCACACTATTTAGTATTAAAATAAATAGTTTGGCCCAGGTTTTAAAAGATAATATTGATGGATCTCTTTATGTAGATGATTTTCTGATTTGCTATCGTGGCAAAAACATGAATAACATAGAACGCCAGTTGCAATTATGTCTAAACAGAATCGAAAAATGGGCAGTTGAAAATGGTTTTAAATTCTCAAGCTCGAAAACAGTCGGGATGCATTTTTGTTGTAAGCGGAAAATGCATCCAG
>MJUU01003841.1:96353-112498 GCA_002080025.1 Modiolus philippinarum | reverse complement strand
TTTGGAATTTTCGTTTGATATATCCATTGCATACTTTATTCTACATTAGCCTCTTTTTTAAAAAAAAAAAATGCAAAAAAAATCATTCTAGTTGATTTAAAACCCCACTTTTCCATCGTCTTTTTGCCTGACTGCCTCTGAACTAAATAATAAAGAAATTTCTGTTATTGGATTTTAAATCAAACAACGGCAGTAGAATACCGAAGGAACAAAGGGGTGAAATTCACAAAAATCGAAGTCCAAAGACAGGACAAAAACGATAACACAGAAAAGAATGACGTTAGACACAAAAACAATGACGCCAGACAGACACAAAGCACAGAACCAGAAACCACAACATTCAGAACAAAGGCACTCACAGTGTGAACTCCAGTGAAACTGAGAGTGACATCAGGTGCTCCGGAAGGGTAAGCATGTCCTGCTCTGTCCACTTTCATTTGGGATACTGACACGTCATATCTTTCAATGATGCTATGGTGACGGCCAAAGAATTTCTTGAGGGATGAAATTAACAAAGGTTGAACAAATCCATGACTAACCAGCTTTTGGGACAGTGTTTTTGCTCTGTTAAAAAAATCACTGTACAAACTACAAGCTCGAAAAACATTATTTAAATGAGGAACTTTTACATTTTTTGGGGAAAAAATGGATGAAAANTTTAAACTAGTTTCTAATTTCTAATATTGTTAGTCAAACCATAATTTCTTTAATTATGTTTTTAACATTTTACACATTTCTTTTACTTGTATAAAGCTATATGGTTTTATATAGATATTTTTATTTATAAGTATTCTAATTAGTTAATATACTTAACAGTTCTCGCCACGATATAGCTGAAATATTGCTGAAGTTGGCGTAAAACATCAATCAATCAATCAATCAATACAATGTAGACATTCCACATGAATCTAACACATTGTGTAAGGTTGGGGTGTTAATTTTGACTTCATTACAGTAAAAGTTTTGCCACTTCTTGACCACAGCAATATGTGTTTAAGAAGGAGCTCCTTCTTATACATATATATGTGACCCGGTAGGGGCCGGTAACATACGATATTGATAGACCGGGCTCCAAATATATGTAAAAGATGGAGCTCCTTCTTATACATATATATGGGGCCCGGTCTATCAGTATCATATGTTACTGGGCCGTGTGGGAACCATAAAATGTCACGAAAATATCCGTAACTCAATTTTTAACTTGACAAATAACATTGTAGTCAAATAATCGTTGAATAATTAACCTCAATCAAATGATAACCAGAGTGCAAACAAGAAATTGTAATCGAACACTAACTATAATTCTAACTGAAACTCGAACTCGACGGTTTATAGCCAAACCTGCATAAAAGCATTGCAAACTATGTAAATCATACTTAAATATACCAATTATCTTTTCAGTATGCCACCTCCGAAGAGTTATCCCTGTATAGTTTGCAATAAGCGAACAAAACCTGTTGAAAGGAGGACCCTTTGTGGTGAAAAAAATAAAGATTTACGAAAATTTCTAACAAGCAAATTATTCATACGTCCACATGATGTTAATGAAGGGGTGACGTGTAACAAATGTCGGCTTTACTGTGGAAAGGAAATAAATAAAAGGAATTTTCCAAAGCGAATATCAGAGATAAAAATGATCCAGACTTTGTTCCACATATAGAGATCTGCCGTACAAGGGCGACCGAAGCAAGATCTCCTCCTAGTGTCCAATTAAAACTGCCGTCAACAACATCAAGTCACTCACAATGCGCTGTATGCAAACGATATGGGCCAAAACTTGTTATAGTACTAAAATCGGCCAAATATGACTTCTTTTTGCACAAGCTTATGATATTACCACATGGCTCAAGGTGCTGTCCAGGCCATCTTGCCGATGATTTATTCTCATGTAGTGCATATGACCAAATTGTTCAAAAAAGATCTACTACTGATTTAAACAGAACAGATATAACCAATTTGTTGAAAGAGATAAGATATATTGCATTGAAAAGTTACAAAAAGCGTATTGACTTTGATTCTACAAATGGTTTAACAGACAATGATATTTATAATTTGACAGGATTGACCAAAGAAAACTTTAACGATTTATGTTCCCGAATTAAGGACACTTCAATGAGAGATTCACAATGTCGTACTGTTAGAACATGTATTGGCTTATTTCTCACTAAACTAAAATGTGGATTGTCAAATAGGTTGTTATCAACATTATTTAATTTAGGACGCGATGCTACTAGACGTGCAATTTCTTCAGCAAAAAAATATCTAGTTGATACTTTTGTTCCAGAAAATCTTGGCTTCGAACACATTTCGCGCGAAGATGTAATTGATAATCACACTCGTCCTCTTGCCCAGTCTCTGTTTGGCAGTGAAACAAATCCTGTTATATTAGTGGTCGATGGAACATACATTTATGTACAGAAAAGCGGGAATTTTAAATTCCAGCGTAGATCATACAGTCTACACAAACATCGCCCGTTAGTCAAGCCTATGGTGTTTGTTACAACATCTGGTTATATTGTCAGTGTAATTGGGCCTTATATGAGTGATGGGAAGAACAATGATTCTAATATTTTGAATCGCATAATGAAGTTAAATCTTGAAAAAACTACCAACTGGCTACAGGAAGGTGATGTCTTGATAGTAGATAGGGGGTTTCGCGATTCCCTTGATTTACTCACAGATTTAGGCGTAAAAAGCTGAAATGCCCTCTTTTCTTACTAGAGGAGAAAAACAACTTTCAGTAGAGAACAGCAACACAATCCGTTTAGTTACAAACTTCGTTGGATAGTGGAGTCCATCAATGGTCGTATTACATTCTTTCGATACTTAGACAAAGTTTTACCAACAAACTAAAATCCGTACATTGCTGATTACGTACAAATATCTTAATTAATAAATACTTTGAACCAATGAACATCGGTGACCCCCAAGCAGATCAAATACTGAGCGCTAAGATGTCGTATTTATCTAAACAGGTTAATGATTTGAAAAATCAAGTTGAAATTGATGGTTTAGATAAAAGAAACTATAAATGGTCTAAAATAGATTCAACTGATTATGATATGAATTTCCCGCTTCTTTCCGAAGAAGAACTTAGGAATCTTACAGTAGGCACTTATCAAATTAAGATGGCCAAATCTTACACAGACGAATATTTCGACTCTGAAGGAAAGTATGAAGTTTTAGTCTCAACATGTGATCCTAGTATAATTTCTGCTAAAATTCAAAGCAGACATATAAGTGCAAAAAGTTACCAGTTATGGTTTAAATTCGACGAATGTTCAGTACTTGGCTGGTTTTGTAGATGTAAGATTGGTACTTGGGTTGTAGGAATGTGTTCTCACATAGCGTCCGTAGTTTTGTGTTTAGGGTATGGTAGATTTACTGACAAACAGTTCCATATCAACAATTGGGGAGAATATCTGTTAGATGCTCAAAATATTCCTGAGCCAGAGAATATAGACACCAGTGACAATGAAGTTGATGTCATTGAAGAATAAACTCAGTGATCTTTTTACTTTTACATGTGCTCAAAACTAGACTAAAGCTGACTAGCTTAATTTCTTCTTTATGTGTAATTTTTTTTTATTATTATGCATACGTTCAACGTGTGGATTCCTAAAGAATGAATTATCTGGCATAATACTGATTTATCCTCGCTTCAATAATGACTTGATAATTAAAAGCCCGTCGAAAGACCCTCCATCAATCTGTCTGTCCGTCAGTATGTTATCTTTCGGATTCCGGATTTTTGTAACCACTTGTCATATTGATTTTTTGTCATATTGATTTTATTTGGTATGGGAGTGTATCTAAGTGAGGTACAGATAAACTTCGATTTTTTTTGTTTTGTGTTGGTATATGATTGTATCTTTGTGAGTTACATGTCTCGAGCGAATAGGTACCAGATGGATCATTTTATGCAGAGTTATGGCACTTGGAGTAATTAAAATTAAAAAAAAAAATTCATTACCTCTTCTTTGCAATGCTTTAACATATTTATTGGATATTTGGTATGTGATTATATTGATATCTTGACATGTAAGGTAGTTCCAGTCCAAAAATATTGTGCAAAGTTATGGCACTTGGACTTTAGTAATAAAAAAGATATGTTTCCGCACATTTTCTTTGCGATGCCTCAACGTGTTAATTTGATATTTGGTAATGATTGTTTGTTTATGAGTCACAATACATGTAAATTTGGTACCAGTTGGATGATTTGGTGCAGAATTATGGCCCTAGGACTCGTAAATCTTTGAAAACTATCAGTTCTCACACCCGTTCTTTACAGTGCCTCAACATATTGATTTGGTATATGATTGTCGCTTTTTGAATTTCAGGTTAAGTTCAAATTGGTTTATGGTAAGATGATTTTTTGAAGAGTTACAACACTTGGATGAAATAAATTTTAGCATGTCAATATTCTGTATATGAATGTATATATATAAGTTACTGATCAATTCAGCTGATGATTTTTATGGGGAGTTGTTGCTCTTAAAACTGTTTTTTTTTTAAATGATAGGTTTTTGTACCTTTACTATGCAATGTACTTTCATATCATCTTTTATGTTTTTCTTGTGACACTACTTCTTAAATTTTAAAAGGTAAAATACCTATATTTTGATTGTGTTACTGATAATTATTGCTTGAATATTCGTTTTTAAAGGTAAAACAGATCTTAATTACAGGTATCAGTAGGTCTAATTAAATTTTATGATTGATTTTATAAAGAATGATTCAGTATATAATAAAGTATTCTTTAATTTTTCCGGACAATGTACATCATTTGCATCTGTATAAGAAGCATACCATAATTTGATTAAATTACATACATAACTGTGTTATTAGAAATCTAGGGAGATCTTCCGTTATTGTTCATTTTTGCAGTTTTTGCCTAAAATTGACTTCTTAAATATGTTTTTAAAGTAATACTGTATATCATTTAATTACTTAAAGAATTGTTCATAATTTGAATCGGTATTAGAAGTGTCATATTATGTGATGGAAATTTTATAAAAATCTCAATAAATCTTCCATTTTTGTCAAATTTTGCCCCAAATTGACTCATGTAAAGATCTTTTTAAAATAAAACTGAATGTAATTTAATTATTCAAAGCATTGTGCAAAATTCGAATCGGGATTAGAGGAGTTTTATAATTTAATTGAAAATTTATTAAAAATCTCCAAAAATCCTCGGTTTTTGTTAAATTTTGACTGTTTTTGCCCAACATTGACTTACGAAATGATCTTTTTAAATAAAACTTGATATCATTTAATTATTCAAAGCATTATGCAAGATTTGAATCGGTATTAGAATTGTTATATAATTTATTAAAAAAAATGTTATTAAAAATCTCCAGAAATCCTCAGTTTTTGATCATTTTTCTCATTTTTTGCCTAAAAATGAAAAATTGGCTATATATTTGCAAAACAAATCATATATCATCGAAATTTAGGATGTTATTCGAAAAAACACAAGAAATAAATATTTTGAGTATAGGCCAAAAATGACCCTTATCACCCCTACTCCTTTGAAAACGGGCCCTTAATTTGCTACAGCCAAATCTGCAGAATGTTCGTCTACTGCAAAAAAAAAACCTATTAGTGCAAATAGCCACAGACAGAGTAGACTCGAGAAGTCCAACTCGGCTTTTAAGACTTCTAACAGGTTTGAAAGCCTGTCTTCAGACGAAGACACTGGCACATCTAAAACATCCGGTCCACTCCAAAAACCGTGGTGGGATGTTAGCATTTGGGGACCATTATATTCCCATATGGATAGGATAAAAACATCGATAGTGAACGACCAAACAGTAGGTATTAGTCTGTAAGCGGTACATCGTCTCGTCATCTTTCGGTTTCCCGAAAGGGAAATATTTCAACAACACGGCTAAAATGAACAATATTGATTGATCGATTAATGTTTAACGCCAACTTCAGCAATATTTCAGCTATATTGTGGCGAGAACTGTTGAGTTTATTGAACAATTTTAATAAATACATAAAATATCAATATAAAAGAATATAGCTTTATACAAGTAAAACAAATGTGTAAAATGTTAAAGCAAAACAGAAGAAATTTTGGTTTAACAGTAACAATATCAGAAATTAGAAACTTGTTTAAAATTGATCCATTTAAATCTTACTAAATAAATTGATTGCTTTTAAAATTTGAACGATTTTGTCGCAAGCGACGTTTTTAAATAGGTCTTTAAGACAATCAGCAGAATAAAAATTACGCCTGATATTAGCAACATCTATACATTCAGTTAAAACATGTTGAATTGTATAAGACAGTTGCATGGAAAACATTCAAGTCGATCATCACTGTTGAGAATAAAACTATGTGTTGTTCTAGTGTGTCCAATACGACATCGGGTCAACACTACCTGTTCCCTACGGTTTTTACCGCAGGAACCGACCTGTTTACCGATGTATGACTGTATTACATGCAGTTTATTATTTATTTGCAGATCCCATTTGGCCTGCCATAATGAACAGTATTATTCAATGGAATTGCCGAGGTTTTAAGAGAAATTTTATTGAAATTACTTTATTAATTCAAGTTTTTAATCCTGCGGTATTTTGTCTTCAGGAAACACATCTGAAGAAAAGTGATACATTAAATGTAAAGAACTACTTCCTCTACAGCACTTATGTGCCGGAGCATGAACGAGCTGCTGGTGGCTCAACCATTCTCGTCAACAAGAATATTGTCCACAGTACTGTTGATCTAAAAACCGATCTTCATGCTGTTGCAGTGAGAATTTCTTTAGACAAAACGATTACATTAAGTTCTGTATATTTACCACCAAATTTCAACCCCAGTCTGAGTCAACTTAAAAACTTGACAGACCAACCGCCCTCCCCATATATAATATTGGTGATTTCAATGCACACAATTCATTGTGGGGCAGTTCTGCTTTGAATGACAGAGGTAAAAAGATTGAAGACATAATGTCACAGGAAGGTTTCTGCATCTTTAATGACGGTTCAAACACTTATTTACATCCTGGAAATGGGGCTTACTCAGCTATAGACCTAACTATAACTGACCCATCTCTACTGTTGGACTTCTCCTGGAAAGTACACGGCGACTTATGTAGTAGTGATCACTTCCCCATCATTCCTCAACATCTTTATTCTTAAACTGGAGAAAAACCATAGCGCTTTAGATTTGATGAAGCTGATTGGTCACTCTATGAAAACTTATGTAGAGAAGAATCGAAATCTGAATTGTTTGAAGATGTTCTTGATCCCTTAAGTCTTTTTAGTGAAAAAATATTTTTCATTGCAGATAAATCTATATCGAAAACCTCGGCAAACCCAAAACGGCCTGGAAAACATTGGTTTGACGATGACTGTGATGATGCTCTGAAAAATCGTAAAAAGGCAGTGCAACTTTTCAATAAACCTCCAACGACGGATAATCTGAGTAATTTTCGAGTTTTTCGTGCAAAACCTCGAAGAACCTTAAAACAAAGACAGAGGTGTTTACCCCTCTTGGCTGTTATCCGTATTCAAGCAGTAATGTTGCCGTGATCACCCGTACTTTCCCGTATTAAAATAAATGAGAGAAATGTGAATAATACCTCTACTTATGGCTTAGCAATTAAAATGCTGGCCTTACTTTTATATATATATTTTATTTATGTTAAAATGACAAATTTTATTTTGGCATCTGTGGAATTCATTCTAATTTTATCAACAAGTTTTTCTCTACTTTATTGTGTTGACTGATTCGAGTTATAAGTCAAGTGAGCATTTTTCAGCTATATTAGGACAACAATGAGTTAATGAAGTTATAAATAAAGTCATCAGTGTCAGATGGATATAAAGAAGAAACGGACTACTGTGGCAACTTGCTGTCCCTGGAAAATTGGAAAAATGGGTAGGGGCAGTAATCTTAACTTCTCAACAGAGTCTGTTCTTGTAAGACAAATAAAAAAAGGATTCTTAAATCAACATTCGCTGTTGCGTTTTTCCACAGTTTGTCTACCATGATTCGCGGTCAGAATTCTCGTATTACGACCTGACTAACCCACTGCTACGGTGAAATTGGAGAATGGGTATGGGCAGGAAATTAAGTCTCTCATACGACCCCTAAGGGATATTTCTTGTCCATGAGAAATATAGAGGGGGGGGGGGGCTGTATATGGCATGGGACGTGGCGTTGCTCCGCATATTCAGCGTTTTAGGTTTTTCGTATGGGGAAAAATGTGTAGGGTAGGAAATTAAACTTTCAAAATTATGATCTGGCTCCCCCGCATAGACGAGGCTTCAACAATCCACCACTTTGTTTTACTGGGATCTACATCATTCAATTTGCGATTTAAAGAACGTTGTTTATCTATAGGAAGCTCTTCTTTTACACTGATTGCCCAATTTCGGAAATACGTCTGATTTATTTTAATGGCCTTATGAATAAACCGTATACATTTGTATTTGCCATATAAATCCGTAGTGCGTATTTTTATTTGAAAATCCGTAGAAAAGACGGAAAATCCGTAGTAGTAAACACCTCTGCAAAGAAGACGCACTTCTTGGCGTAACTTTGTTTCAAAATTAAATTGCCATACCCCTTTGAACAAAGTATGGAATATGGTACAAAAAATCAAAGGTAAAAATAGAAAAGCTAATGTCCATCACATCAAAAACGGACAAGATATTTTAACATCTGAAAAAGATATTGCAAATAAAATTGGAGAAACATTCTTCTTCTAAAAATCTTAGGACCCACATTCCAGAGAATTAAAGTACAAAAAGAACGAAACAAACTTAACTTCAAATCTAAAAATAGAGAGAGGAATACAACAGATTATTTTCGATGGATGAACTGAAACAATCCTTGGATAAGGCACATGACACGGCCCAGACGATATCCATTATCGACTCCTCAAACATCTTCCTCTATCAACTCTGGAAATTCTTTTAAACATTTTTAATAAAATTTGGGAAACGGGGAAACTACCACCAACTATAGTACCTATTCCAAAACCGGGAAAAGATCATTCCGAACCATCTAATTACAGACCACTAGCATCAACTAGTTGCGTCTGTAAGACATCGGAACGGATGATAAACAACCGTCTTGTTTGGTATCTCGAATCGAACAATCTTCTGTCGAACATCCAAAATGGATTTCGACAAGGTCGTACAACAATAGACCATTTAGTTCGATTCGACACAAATATTTATCAGAAATGCATTTTAAAAAAAAGAACATGCAGTGCCCATCTTTTTCGATATTGAAAAAGCATATGACTTAACATGGAAATATGGCATTTTAAAAGATCTTTTAGATATGGGGTTGAGAGGAAGTTTACTAAATTTTGAGAATTTTCTCAAGGATCGTGAATTCGATGTTTAGAGTCAACTCTACATTTTCTGACTCGTTTGAACAAGAGATGGGTGTTCCGCGAGGAAGCATCCTCTCTGTCACACTATTTAGTATTAAAATAAATAGTTTAGCCCAGGTTTTAAAAGATAACATTGATGGATCTCTTTATGTAGATGATTTTCTGATTTGCTATCGTGGCTAAAACATGATTAAATATAGAACGCCAATTGCAATTATGTCTATACAGAATCGAAAATTGGCAGTTGAAAATGTTTTAAATTTTCAAGCTCGAAAACAGTCGGGATGCATTTCTGTTGTAAGCGAAAAATGCACCCAGACCCAGAGCTTTAACTATACAATAACCCTATAACTATTGTAAAAGAGGCCAAGTTCCTTGGTTTAATTTTTGATAGTAAACTTTCATTTCTCCCCCATATCAAAATGCCTCAAGGCATTAGATATTTTAAAAGTTATGTCGAGTACCGACTAGGGTGCGGATAGCACTGTTTTATTAAATTTATATCGATCGTTGATTCGATCAACACTAGATTATGATGTTTTATTTACGGTTCCGCCCGTAAATCATACATTAGATTACTAGATACCGTTCACCAGCAAGGTTTGCGTCTTCATTGGGTGCGTTCAGAACTTCTCCTGTGGAGAGTCTCTATGATGCAGCTAATGAACCATCCTTGGAAGACAGACGTATTAATCTTGGTTTACAATATGCAACAAAGCTTAAAGCGTATCCTTCCAATCCTGCTAACTACTGTGTTTTCAAACCTCTTCACAAAGCTGACTATGAAAAACGCCCAAATATTATACAACCTTTTGGTCTTCGTATCAAACCCCACCTTAAATCTGCCAATATAAATTTAGATGATATAGCTCCTATAGAAACTCCTAAAAAAACTCCATGGCTGAACCCAAAACCAAAATTTAATTTTGAACTACGCAAACCAAAAAGGTTGATACCAATCTTCTGATTATCCAGCACGACTTTGCAAGAATTAATTCTGAACATCCTGAATACTTAAAAACTTACACAGATGGCTCTAAGGATGGAGACAGAGTGGCTTCTGCAGCCGTTTTTGGAGATCGTACAGCAACTTTCCGACTACCATCAACTAGTTCCATATTTACAGCTGAAGCAAACGCTATTTTCTCTTCACTTAAATTTGTAGCTTTATCGGAAACAAGTAAGTTTATGGTCTGTTCCGATTCACTTTCATGCCCGTTGGCAATTGAAATCGAAAAACAAAACACCCAATTATTTTGAAAATAGCTGAATTCTACAAGTCACTTATAGCATTAGGCAAAGATGTCATTTATGTTTGGATCCCTAGTCATGTGGGGATCTATGGAAACACAGTTGCTAACCAGGAAGCCAAGGATGCACTAGATGACGAGATGGCGGATTGTCAAGTGCTGTACATTGAAATGAAGCCTTTAATCGTGAAATACGTTTTAAAGTTATGGCAGGCCAGGTGGTATATGCAAATAAATAGTAAACTGCATGGAATACAGTTAAACGTCGGCAAACAAGTCGGTTCCTGTGGTAAAAACCGTAGGGAACAGGCAATGTTGAACCGATGTCGTATTGGACATACTAGAACAACACATATTTTTATTCTCAACAGTGATGATAGACCTGAATGTATTCCATGCAATTGATTGATTGATTGATTATTGTTTAACGTCTTCTAAGCAATATTTCAGCTATATCAAGACGAGAACATGTTTGTTAATAAATAATCACTTTGGGGTATGGAAAGGGCCATGGGACGGGAAATTCTGACTGCCACTGGAAAAGAAGGGTGAAATCGTCAAGGGCGGGGAATTAAGCCTTGTAGCCGATCACCTACAGACCATCCCCAAAAGAGCTTGTTACAAGGGTTCTTTAACGTGCAGTAAGCGTGGCATTTCTTCCAACACGTGGACCTGAGTTTACATCCCATCCGAAAGATGGGTTGTGTATCTATTAATCCCGCACAACCACGGAATGGGTCCTATTTCTATATCCCGGGACCCTCGGGGTCAGCCTCCGTTTAGGAGGGGTCACACCCCGCAAGCCGGAGATACTAGGTCCTATTTCTATATCCCGGGGTTCCCTCGGGGTCCTCTGTTAGGAAGACTCATACTCCAAGCTCAGAGGATGCTGCGGGCCTATTCATAAGCCGGGACCGCGCACGGCGGTTCCATGCAATTGTCCTTATACAATCAAACACGTTTTAATTGTCGGGCGTTATTTTTATTCTGCTGACTGTCTTAAAGACCTATTTACAAATGTCGCTGACGACAAAATCATTGAATTTTTAAAAGCAATCAATTTATTTTGTAAGATTTAAATAGTTTTATCTTAAAGTTCTAATATTGTAACAGTGAAAAATGACATTTCACTTATTAAGTTTTTCTTTTATGTTTTACACTCTTGTTTTACTTGTATAAAGCTATAATATTTTTATATTGATATTTTATTTATTTAACAATTGATCAATATACTTAACAGTTCTCATCACAATGTAGCTGAAATATTGCCGAAGTTGGCGTAAAACTCAATCAATCAATCAATCTTTAAATCTCTGCAGCACTATTATCAGTCGTAGAGCTCCTCAGTTTTAAAATTAAGGGCGAATAACGTAATCTATGAGTTTTTCCATATGTTATGTTGCCTCAACATACTTTTCTCCAAGTCCAGTGATATCTTTATCTGTTCTTGCTGAAAAACTTTTTTTTAAAATATACAACTTAGGAGACCTAGTTTTTATTTATTAGTCATCGTTATTACATACGATATATACAACACACAATATAGATATTTGTTGATTTGTTCATTGAAGAAGGTTATTTTCGTTTGATCTACGTGAATATGTTCTGTTTTACTGTTCTTGGCGCCTGAATCGGGTTTTCAGGGGCTCCGGTGCGTCCCCAGTTGAAGGATAGGGGAATGCCCTGTCTATGCGGTAGTCATTTGTAGCCAAACTGTGTGGAGAAACGCCACGATAAAAAAAGTATAAAGACTTCTTCTTTATTGTCTTAAAGAGAGAAGAGTCACTGGGACGCGTATAGAAATCTAAATTTCCTGCTCCTACCCATTTCTCCCCTTTTCCAGTAGTAATCAGCATGTACACTTCTCTTCCTTTAATTTTTATGATTGATTAACTTGTTCCCGTCCTTATATAGCTGAAATATTGGTCACTGGACGTTAAACGCTAACTAACCAATCAATCTGTGTTACTGTTATCATCTTCCTCTGGTGTCAGGTGTCACCTAGCAAGAGTTTCTGTTTTTAAGAAGTGGTGACCTTACAATGTTCCCTTATAATAAATCTGTACATCCGGTAATATTTAATATAACTGAAAATATATAATTGTTTTTTTTTTAAACCAGGGTTCAGTTTTCACAGCGTGCCATACTTCTGTATAAGGAAACAAAAATAAGTAAATACGTTAATACGTTTGTAAGAATGTTAAGCAAGAAATGTAATAGAATTGTTGAATTCAATCGATTGACTTAAAATCTTACTTTTTATTGACAGTGTGAGTGGTGCTAAGTGTTGACCAGATCATGTTTACTCCTTTAGAACACCTGATGACACCTAGTAACTTGTGTAGAGGGCTGCATCCGGATTTACAGACTGCCTAAGGACCCCGATACGGACCGTGTACCGTGTTACAGCCCGAACCGAAGGCAAGGGCTGTAACAAGGTACAGGTCCGTATCAAGGTCCTTAGCTAGTCTGTAAATCTGATGCAGCCCGATATACAAGTTTCTATTACTTTTATTTCATTGAACACATTTACCAGTCAAACCCTTTAGGTTAATTGATTTTTTTATTGTCGGCAATTTACGAAAATAATTAAATAAAAGTTAAAGTGAGATTGAAATCTTAAGGCTACTAATTTCTGACTTTCTGAAACTGATAATTATTCAAAACAATGTGAGATTTTCCTTATTATCTTTCTTGGTTGACAGGTTGAAAAAACAATAAATTATGATTTTTAAGCTAAATATATGTTTTTGTTCTGTTGACGTCACCACCGGACTGTATTTCCTCAGCGGGCTGTATCGGATCTCAATACAGCCCGCACAAGCGATACAGCTTGCTCAGAGTATTGTTCGAGCTTTATGTTGAAATACAGCATACCATGTGATAGTAATTGAACCAATTGAATTATTTGTAACAAATTGATATTTAATAATAATAATTTACTACATATATAAGTAGTCAATACAAGAACTTTATATTGAAAAGTTACATTCCTCAAGGATGTTCGCTGGTCGATTTTAAAATAACAAGGATTTCAATTAAATGTGATTTTTTGTTAGAATAATCAACAAAGAAGTAATTCAAGCCAAAAAAATCAATAGGTTAGCGATGAAATTTTTGAGATACAAATGTTTCAAAAATGGCGGGAAACCGAACTCCTCTACATTTTTTTATAGGTTTAACATGAGCAATATTTATCCAATAATGAATATGACAAAATATGACAAAATAACACCAACTGAATAAAATTTTGTCAGAATGTTCAAAAAGATGTATAAAATGAAATTAAGGAAAAAAATGAGGGGGTCATCGGGCAAAAAATTATTAAGCTGTTGAATTGATAAAACCAGAGAGGTCCGAAAATCTGACAGAAATACATAAACATAACCAGCGAACATCCTTAAAGACCATTTACGCACTGTATCTCTTATTGTATTTATAATAGGATTCCGGTTTACATTCATTTTATTCTCACCATAAAGTATACCCAATGCATTTAGCTGACTTTTTACCATAGTGAGAAATTCATTTCTATATAAACATTATTATTGTTAATTGTTAGTATTTCTGTTTTAACTTTATTAATTTTGCTTTATATTACCTATTAAAATCTAAATAACATGTAATAAAAACCTTAAAATCATCAATATTTCTGGTTATCGCTGTGCAGTCATATTCATGTTGGAAAAGGAGGACAGGCTGGACAGGCTTGTCATAATTTTGGATATGAACACCGGTAAAGAACCTATTATTTTTATCACATAAGACAAAGTTTCAATCGCTAAAACATACAGGTATATAGTGAGATGACAGCTTTATCTTAAGGATCTTTGGTTTTATATTTGGCTGTACCGGTCACCTGCACCTTGCTTTATATACCTTTATAAATTATTGTCACCTTTTAAGGGGGAAAAAAACTTGCAAATTCATTGTTTCTTCAATTTTATATAAATAATTTTGCTCTTTTCTATCGAAAACTTTTTCTTGATCAAATGTTATTAAGAATCCGCCTATGTTATTCATTTTCATATATTCAATAGTATCATTTATACAGGCTGTCAAATTGACATTTATCCGAACCTGCACCAGTCTTATTTGTATCCAGCAATTTATTGATACATTTGACAGATTTGTGTTATGAATTTATTTACGATTTAATAGTAAGACTACAGTAAACTTAGTGAACGCCATTGTTTTAAATCCTTTTTTGTTCTTTGTAAATTTATATTTCATAGATATAATCCCAATTTTCATTGTTCCAGTTAATTCACCATATGTTGTTTAAGACTACAATTGTATCATTTCCAAATAACCCCAAAATTCCTAAAAAAAATATATAAATAAATAAATTAAATTAAAAAAATCTTTCCCTAATCCACCTATCCCAGGTGTTCTATTATTTCCGGATTTTATAATTAAACCAAAACAAACTTCTTAACTGTCAATGTTTTGGCGTTTATAAAGATCAGTGCAAAATTCCGCACTATAATGATAATTATCAGAAACTATTGTACCGTGTTTATCGAAAAATTTATTTGTTTCTTTTTTACCTCGACTGATTTGAAAAATTCCAAATTCTGCATTTCCTCATCAATGTTCTAACCTAATAACCAATCCCCTTTTTCAAACTCTTCTACTTAAATTGTTGAATATACTCCAATTAATAACCTGTTATTTTTCCTCTTGCAGTCAATTTATTTACAATTGTTCAAACTTCACTTTTTAATCCTGTTAGAGTGCTTTAAAGAAGTTCTTAGCCTGCTTTTTGAATAATTCCCAACAAGTCATAATGTGCTTACCCTTCTGTTTTCTAATATTTAATAAAATTATTTCACTATACCCTTTTTCTCAAATATACTATTAATTTAAATTCCAAAACCCTCTACCCAATACTTTCCTTTCTATATGATATACAGCTGTCAAATTTTTATTACGTGTGTATTACTCAAGTTTATTGAACAGATTGAGCGTGGCTAAATTTTTTCGGTCTTGTAGATAATTTGAAAACGGATGATCCCGATATAATTGACTAGTGACCAGTCATGTCAATTAAATAGAGTAATAATACAGAATATCATATTTACTTGCGTGTTACTGTGTATTATGTTATTTATTTCTTTATTCATATTATATCCTTTCAAGTCTCGTCCCCCACTATAGTTAATTTTGATTGAGCCTACATGTATCTCTTTTGGTATCCATTCGGTTTTCGATCATATTAAAATCTCCTAAACACAAAAGTTTATCACCAGATTTTTCTAAATTTTGAAAATAAATTAATAAATTTGTAAAAAAAATATCTGTACTACTTAATTATTTCTACTTGCTTTACCATACATATTTATGGCCTGAAAATATTTTTTCACATTCAAAACATGTATGTAGCATACGACCTTTCAGAGATTCAGGAGTATCATATACTTGTACATCAGAAATATTTAATTTGTAATTGTTATTACTCCGCATTTCTATCTGTATCTGTTGATTAAAACATTGAAATCAACATATTTATCTTTTACGGACATTGTTTTTTTTT
>MJUU01003841.1:73104-96268 GCA_002080025.1 Modiolus philippinarum | reverse complement strand
GGCCAAATATTTGAAGTGCAGGAAAAAAAAACTAAAATTTAAAAGGCAATGTTTTTTTTCAATTGTGGGATCAAATTTTTAAGGTAAGAGGGTTTGTAAATCTATTTAAAAAAAACGGCATAACTTTGATCCATTTTACTGTAAACAAATTATTTGAACTGTATTTAATTTATCTAAATTATTATCAAATTTTTTGTTCATTCTCATTCGTACATTTTGAGTGATTTTCACTGTATCACTAAGAATAAATAAATCTTAAAAACCATTGTGATGTTCGTAAGACATGGGATCTAAATACTTCATTGCATTTTTTGTACTTGTACTTCATTGGTATTACCAGTTCTGTACATTGCAGACTTCTTGTTGCATATGAAGACCGATTGTATTATTTCGTTTGCAGGTTTAATTTTAGTCAGTTAAAATGAAAACAAGATGCTCATTTATTGTCTGACATGAACATTTTACCTTGCGTGTTATAGAAATTTACTATCTATTTTTTTTAATCAAAATTCAAACCACTTAATAATGCTGAGGCTTCATTCCGTGTATGGCACTCGGTAGATATCCTTGGTACTGGAGTTGGCTTCCTATTTCCATATTTTTGGAAATGAGTACTTCTTTTTGACTACATTTGGATTATAGCTTTCCACATTATTTGATTTTAATGCTGCTGATGAGAGGTAACTCCTTGAAACAGCATAACGAAATTTACTGTTTTTATGCAACTTCGGTATTTTTTGTATTTATATGAACATGTGCAAAATAGACTCCGACTTGCCGTTCGGTTTTGGGTTTCCAGATCGTTCATTAAAGGTCTTATGGTTGCTTTGAGTTGTTAGTACTCCACTTTTGGTCGTTGTCTCTTTTACTTATTCCCCCTTTGCCTTCTTTTGTTCAAAGTTCAAATAATATTTGTCTGCATAGGACAGAAACTGGCAAAGTGCATCAATACACAGACTTCAGATACAGGTATATAATGACATAATAACATGATAAGATTTCAGTCCTGTCCTACAACATGAAAACCAACATGATGAAGACCTTATACTAAATTCTGTGATTGGTTTACCAGTATTACTTGTATTTGTCTTAGAGAAAAGACTCGATTGCTGTTCAGTGGAGTCATTATGATAAAGGTTGCCAAGTTATGCATAATTTCCAAATACAAAGCACACTGTTTAAGCAACAGATTTAGATGTAATTTTATTCTGCGTGAAATTCCTGAATTGCGGAAACCACATGGTGGTTCATTGTCATGGGGCCTGTAGAATTGATGGTGGGCCGCTAAAAATTAAACTTGCAGGCCCTGTGGGCCTGTAAGTTTGAAATTTAAGTGAGAAGTCTGAGTACTGGGACGGTCTTTCCTTTTTTCCCAATAATTTTTTCTTCATGAAGTCCGTTTTATCATACTTTTGTTTTTGACCTTCAATTTATGCCCTTTTCTAACTCGTCCTCGTTTTCATTTTTTTCCAAATCTAATTTATGGCAGTTAAGTTCCCCTGTGCAACTGAGGCGCCTATATTTCTAGCCCTACTAAATACACTTTTTGTTGGTGATTGGAAAATTATAGTTTTCATAACGATAATGAATTGTATATCGATGGATATCAACTAGAGTTATGTAATTTCAAAATATAATAAAAGAGCATTTGAAATTACATAACGAGAGTTGATATCCAGCGATATACAATTTTTTCGAGTTGTTAAAACTATTTCTCTTATGATTTTCATAATATTCAGTACCGAACTGCTGTTTTTGTTTCAAACAACAACACCGTTGCTAGGTAACGTTAATCACGGCCAACGAGATTTCACAGTAGTCCAACAAAAACGTAGAAAAAATAATAGCACGTCACGCGTGATGTGTTATTACTTGACGCTCGACCAATGAAATTCCTGTAAAAGCGATTCAACAAGTTCATATCTAACTCCAGCTTCAAAGTCTCGTTATGTACCACAAATAACTATTCGTGCGAGGAATAGATAACAAGCGTGCATAAGAGAAAGCCCAATATATCACATCAGTTAAGTCCTCCTGCAACATAGGTTGGATGTATTTTAAATTTTTCCTAGTTGACCAGATAGAACTATCATCTGCTAACTGAGACATAGAACTATACTTGTGATAGATCATTGACTATTATATAAAATAGTGTAGGGCTGATACAAATGCCCCGTGGAGTACCATTAACCAGTGTATATATATCTGAAAAAGTATTATTAATTTTGACTTGCCATAGTTCTATTACTTAAAAAGTTGAATACCCATCCCAATATGTTTCCTTTCATTCCCACCCCTGCCATGTTTTTTGAATAACACCAAATGGTCCATCATGTCGACCTATAAAAACTCCACAAGTATAATGCTTTTTGAGAAAACCTTTTTGTATCACGGTGTTCTATGGTATCGCGGTACTTGATGTTAAGGGTCCGTGTAACTTGACAGGTTTACAGAGTTTATTATAAATCGTTTTATTTAACAACCTTGTATGAATGCCTATTTCCCTGCATGATTTATTTGTTGGTTCCTCTTTTTTAAATTTGAACACTGTCAATCTCAAAGAGATAAGGCTGATGTAGGCTCTAAAAATGGATTCTTGTGATATCGCGGTATTTGTAAATTACATTGTACCGGGCACGAAGTTTGACCAATCAATTAATTATTTGTTATATGTAATGACACATACCCTACACACATACTTTATGGTAAGGTCTGTATATTCTTTCTCATTATATTAAGTAATAAACAAAAAATTCATTCAAACAATAATTATACACAGAAACGTTCAAAGAAAACAAGTTAACGCTTGTTAAGAAAATGCGGACATTAGGATTTTTCCCGGATCTGACAATCCTGACCGATGAACAGTATATCAGTTGTGTCCAGTGTTAGAGAAATCGTAATTTCCCCCATTTATTGATTGGAATTAAAATACATATGCTTAATTAGACTGTTTGGGCTATATTTCTGGCATACAACAAAGATCGCCGTCGTCATCGTCGGTTGAAAATTGACGTTATCATAGCTTATTTTTACACCAACTTTTGTTCTTATTTAAAAGTACCTAAAAATAGCAAAAATATTCACTGCCACGGTGAAGTGAAAAGTAAACAAACAGACGACGATTATAAAAAATATCAGACGAATTGTCACAACTTCGGTTTATTTACTTGATATTTTATATAGTATGGTATCAGTACAAATAAGAATGTTTGCCATTTATGGGGAATAAAAGAGACTGTTTTGTAAATAACAGAAGTAAAGAAATTTTGACAGAACCAATAAATTTTCATACAGAGATGACTAGGGGTTTTTCGAATCTATTAATTAAATGATAAGCGAGTGACGTTGTAGTTCACGAGAAGGAATAAGATAAATACCGCGATACCGTAGAACCCGAGTAATGTCATTTTCTTGTCAAAATAATTATTCAGTTGTAGGTCTGTTTTGTAGAGAACCACTTTAGTTTTCAGTATAACTATCATTTTCTGATATAAACGAACGTAGACGATTATTAACTATTTTTTTCTTATTCTTTAACAAAATTGAATTTTAGGGCTTTAGGTCTGGAAGACTTGGGGTCACTGGTTTTTTTTTACCTGGTTTTAGATTGGATTTAATAGTAAAATGTTTTCACGTTTCTACTGTTGGGGGACTGTTTGGGTAAATCATATTTTATTTATAAATAATAATAGCATAATAAATGATCTATCTGTAAAATGTTTGAACATTGCATGAGTGATTCTGTCTTTTCCTAGAAGTATAAGAAATAGCATCTGTCAATTTTTGAAGAGTATACGGTTCATTTAGTGATTTGACTGTTGTCTTTAAAATATTCTTTATAGATAGGCAGTTCTGCTTGTTAAATAGAATTTTATTGCTGTTTTAAAGTTTCGCTATAGTTATCAGTTTTACTGACACTGACATAATTTTGAACTAATAATTCAGCATTTTTTTTCTCTTATTAGTTTCGAACATAATATTTTTATAAAAAAGCGATGGGATACCAGTGTTGGGGTTAAATTTACCCATCATTTTTAAGCATATTTGCATAGTTAACCAAGATCACTACAAAATGATTCCCAGTATATTTTTGTGTATTACTAACCATATATCTGCAATGTTTTTGTTTATTAAAATTCTCCCCATTCCCAGCATTGTTTTTAGCGCTATTACGTTTCTGTACTGCTTTGGTGCAGTCCTGGTTCCAACACGGAACACAAGGCCGACCGAAATTTAAATCAATTTTTTAATCGGGATACAATTGCCAGCCAAATTTAGAATGGATTCTGTTACTAAAGCACAGTCTCGTAAAAATTGTTAGAGATCATTTCTTCACTTAGTATTTCAGCATTCATTCTGGCAAATGCATTAGGTTGTCTTGATAGACATTTAAAACATTGTATAGGTTTGGGAATAAATAACGTAACCAATATTAACATATTGTCGCAATGTAAGTTTTTCAGTCTTTATTCTCCTTCGAATCAAAAAAGTAAGTCGTTGCACTTTAATGACACAGTAAAACTGTAAATGTTTGGTTATTATTATCTTGCTTTACTCGTCTGGCGTGCGATATATGCAACCTTGCGATGTTGTGGAACTAATTGGCACCTTACATTTAATATGATATTTGCCTAAAGTAGCTAGCTTCATTACAGATTTAAATTGATTTTCATCCACACATTCTATCAATATACCTCGTTCTCGGTTTTTCTTAAATTTTTTTTACAATAGCTGTTTTTTACAGTTCAGACTGAATTTTAACTTTTTTTCTTTTGCTAGGATACAATTTGGACCATTCATTATTATAACATGGTTTGGACTCTTTGGTTTTTCTGAAGTCAAAGTCCTGGGTTTACTTATGACAGTTTTGGGGTATCTTAGTTGTTGGCTACAAGTGGTGGGTGTCATACTATAAAGTGGTGACATAATACGCTTTAGTATCCCCACTCGTTCCCATTCACCAAAATCCATTCCCATTTCTTTTACATTCGTTTCTCTTTAATCCTCATATTCTCGGGCAAGTTCTGAAGTAACCCTGCTAGAGACGTCACTGTCATATTCATGAGTATAATGAGGACTTTCAATGTCATAACGTGACTGATTGTTTATCTTGAACACTTGTATATTTGGCTATGTAATATATATATATATATATATATATATATATATAATACTCATAGAAAAAAGGGAAACGGGGAATATGTCAAAGATACAACGAGCCAAAGGGCAAAGGGAAGTTATAACAACTAAAAGTCACCATAAGATCTTCAATGAACGGTGAGGAAACCCCACACCCAAATATAACATATAAATATAACACAGCGTTGAACACAAAATTATCAAATAAAATATATTTCTATATTTAGTAAACTTCAAAAAAATGACAGAATTCAGGTGTCGCCAACCTGACAAGGACGGTGAGAGAAGGTGATTTAGGTTTGGGTACTACGTACTAACAAAGTTAACCTGTAAGTATCAAAATAAAGAAATCAAAATTTTGTTAGGTATATGAATTACGAAGTTGATAAAGATATGCTCTAGTTAAATGTGCCCTTTACATAATAAATAAATAAATTAATTACTGATAAAGGAGAACTCATAATCTTATTAATTCAATATAATCAAAGGTGATTACCAATATTCGATTAAATGTATTCAACATAATTTACTTAACCACCTTTTTAGTATAACTGACAACCAATATTGAATTATCATTATATAGTGAGTAAACAAGCTGATATGAATAAGACATTGAGTAGATCGAAACTTTTCAATTGTAAGCATTTTAAGCTCAATGATTTTAAATGCGGAGGGATTTCAGAAAAGGGCAAAGTGTTTTTGGTCTGAAATACAGACAACTGCAATGGCAATAAAAAGCAATGCAATAACATAGGAATTTTTGGGAATAAGTCTTTAGGATAGATGGACTCTGGAAAGTTTTTGGAAATGTTAGGGAATGATTTGTTTGAATTTTTAAATAATGTTTATTGACAGGAAGACCTTGCTTATAGTATGTAAAGTATTATAATAACTCTGATAAATAAAGGCAGTGAAAAAATGTTCACTGCAATAGACTTATTTGTCTGCTGTGTTTACACTACAAAATCTTAGAATAATGTCTATCAAAACATTTATAAAATCTAATTTGTTGAAAGAATATTATATCAACTTCAGGAATCACTGACATAAAACACCTTATTTCTAAAAGCATTATAACATTAGTTCTCAATGAACGTTATATTTGGAAAACCATTTTTTCTCCCAGTAAAGTAACATACTATAAGTGATGCAGTATTACAAAAAATATTTAACTTCTTACTTATAATCATAGCTTAATGTTAAAATGTTATTTGTCTGTTCATATGTAAAATATAAAGATAATTTAAACATAAGCTAACAAAAGGTAATGTATCCTTGTATAATAGGCCATAGTAAAAATAGTTCTAGATTCTAATTCATTTTTTCCATTTATTAAGAAAATGCTGCAACTTTTGAAGAAATTCACCATAAATGAACAAAAAAATCAAAATATTTTGAAGATGCTGGAGATGAGAATTTACGATAGTTTTTATTACATGTACCCATGTCAAGTGTTTGAGGTCCACGTCCTTCCTTGTTGGGATGGATTATGGACCTCAAACACTTAACTTGGGAAGATTTTTTATTAAGGCATATGAAACAAGAAATAAAACACAATCAAACAGAATGTACATAAATTATCATCAAGCTGCAATAACAGGAACATTGTAAAATATTGCTATTGAAGTATTAGCTAATATGGCATGTATAAAGATAACAATGTCATCAAAAAAGAATTTATATTGTTGCATTTATCAGCACCTTTTTGAACCTGCAATTTTTGATGAACTATCCCCACATGTGAAAACACACATGCCTACATTCTGTAACAACAAGAGTGAAACAGATAATTCCTTATTGATAATGTACATAATTGTAATCAACATCAGGATAGGTATGAGTATGCCCCTAACTGATTCCATCATAACTGACGTCATACATACATAATTTCCTATAGACTGACTTGCAGCTAAAATGAGTCTATTTGTCAGGCAGATAAGAACATTTAGTGTGGGATATAAGTTAAGCAAAAATTGTTGTATACATCAATGGATGTAAGATTTTGTTTTTAGGGCAAATTTGTGACAAGTTTCAGATATAAGAAATAAGATTTTTCCTGATAATATTGTCGGATACTAACTACTCTGCAATCACAAGTATAAATAGGTCAGCTATTTGAGCCTGCTAATAGCTATAATTTTCAAAAGCAAAAGTATGTAGCAAGAAAGGACTTCAGAGCTTGAGCTGCATGTCATGACCAAAATGCCCACCCCATACCCATGAACCCCCATACGGGGCATACCCATACATATAATACATTATTATGAGTAGAAACCCATTATTTAGAACAACCACTCAATGTAGATTTAAGATTGCCATATAGCAATCTTAAATCTGCATTATTTGATTTTCGCGGGTTTTACTTTACTCTCTTAGGCAAATTTCTATTTCTGCATTTCATTCATTTTTTTCTTTGTCCCTTGAGAATCAATGGCTGCATATATAATTTTATGGTCTGACCAGTAAGCTTCTTGTACATCTGTTTTAACATTTCTAGTGGTAGTTGTATTTAGAAAAATTAAGTCTAGCAGGGTTCAATATGAAGTTGTGTCTTTGGAAACGATTTGTGATGCGTTAAATGTATCAAACATAAAGTTCAAAAATGATTTCCTTGCCTCATATCAAAATTGAAGTCTCCGATAATGATGATGTTTGGATGTTTTAAATCTAAAGCAGGAAGAAGGTTTGAATGTAAAGCATTCTTTTAATCTTTTAGTTTATAATTGAGGTGCTTTATACACAAAAACAACCCGAAAAAGACCTTTTTTGACATATATCAAATCTGCTATTATAAACTCTTATCATTGGAGTAGAGTAGGTCAATGTCTGATGGAGTACGCAATCACTGCGATAATACATAACCAGTCCTTGTAGAATTTTGTTGCATTTGATCCAGACGAAATGGAGCCTAAAATCCAGGTAAAAGAAGATCATCTGATGAATCAATTGAAATAAGTCTAGATTCAGCAAAACCTATAACATCTGCATCTGTGATGTTTGGATCAGCTTTGACATCTTCAAAATGGGCATGAAGGGAACGTGTGTTGTTAAAGGCTACTTTGAAAAGGTTATTTGGCAATTTATACAAAGGATTGAAACATAGCTGAAGTACAGCATTTGCCCTCATTCTTTCTATTTCACTTTTAACACAATCAGCTACAGCTATCGCTTCTACATTTAGATCCAGTATTTGTAATCCAGACAAAGATGTGACCCTGCTCAATGCAACATAATGTATGTGTGGTATTTTGCCTCTTCGTCTTAATTTCAAACTGACAACTACTTCGTCTAATGTAACACCTTGTGATTTGTGAATTGTTTTACCTGCAGCTGGACGAAGTGGAAAGTATCTACAGACTTAACCTTTATTATTTCTGATCCCAAATTTGATATGCACTGAACATTAAAGTTATCTACAAAGACATTTTCAATAAACAAATGTGTTGCATTGCTTTTGTAAGAATTGTCCTCAACTGAAACTTTCTTACTATTTAACATTGCAATGTCATTTTCATTCATGTTATTTTGTCTCAACCTGTTCAGTAAAAGTGCAAACTCCAGATCATGTTTTTGTCTCATAATTTTAATCAGCTCATGTATTTGAAACGATTCGGTGCTAAAGCAGTAATACCTTTGTTTAGATCTTCAAATATCCACTTGTCAAATACAGGCTGTAGCTTAAAGAAATCTCCAATAGCTATGATACTTACGCCACCAAATGTTTAATTATTTCCCTTTATCCTTTTCAGTCTGGTTTCAAGAAAAGAGAACATTCTGTTTCCAACCATTGAAATTTCATCTATCAGTACTACAGACAAATTTCTGTATTTGGTTCTGAGTTTATTAAGATCATCACACGAGATTGACTGGTCAAATCCTTTATTGGGCTGTAAATGGAAAGCATGATGTATAGTAACTCCATCAATATTGTATGCTTTTTTTCCTGTAGGCGCACAAAAGTAAGATTCTTATATCATCAGGATACTCACCTTCAGTGGAACATAATTCTCTATGCACTATTCTCTTGACTGTTTTGTACATCGCTTCATATGTTTCATGCCCATTTAGAAGGTCCACTGACTGATTTCTCCAGGGAAAAAACAGCATTAGTCGTTCTCTGTAGAAATTCTCAGAATCTGTCTTAAGATTGTACTTAACATATCTTATAACTTTTGATGTTTGTCTTTGGTATATTCTTATACCATTTTTCAATGTTATGTCTTTGTTTGAAATCGACTGATGTTTCTGTATCTGCTTCATCTTCATCTTTTTCATAATCATTTTCTGTCTCACTTTCCCCATTTTCAGATTCATTTGTCTGACTTGATGACTCTGCATATTTGGGGAAAATTTAACTTCAAGTTGTGAGACATAATCTGCCAGACACCAGTGTTCTAGTTGTTTAGGTCGTTTGGAGTAACGCTTTATGTCGTTGCTGGACTCAATGTCAGTGGAATCAGGAGACAATTTTTCCAATTCAGATGTTTGTTTCAGAAGAAATGTTCTTTTATCTTGTGGAGGTGTATTTATGAAAACTACCTGTCTTGTTGCCTTTGCAAGTGGCATTTGTAAAGTCAAATAAATAGCCTCTTGGGCACTCGTTTCAACAGCGTTGCAGAAGTAATTCCCAATGTGTCGAACTTGTCGTTTTAAGTCTAAATTTCCCTCTCTTGCTTCTTTTGCTGCTTGGTCTAGTAATGCACTCATACCTTTTTGAGACTTATTGATATATGAAACAATATATACTGCACATGCATAGGCATCTAAAACAAACTGCAAATCATGGTTTGCCTACCAAGCACATAGAACAGTTTTTATGTAGGGGTTTACACGCACCTCGCAAGGTTCGACTTTTGGGCCATTTAAGTTAATCCTGATAGCTTTAATGTAATCTTCTTCACTCATTTTCAATACACTGTGCAAGAAGTCATTGTGTGTCATTCGGTCAATATTCTCTGAAGTGTGAAGTGAATTAATTTCAGCTTGAATTTCCTTGTAGAAATCTTTGTATTTAGTTATATCAAATGGTGGAAGAGGGAAGCCAATTCTACAAATTGGATGACCTTTTTTGCGGCAAGTCTTTGAATGTTTATGAACTTGTAAATTAACCAGATTTGTTGGAACATCTGTTACTGAGCAAGACACATACTTGTCAATAAACTGAATTACATCATCATTTGAATCTTTTTGGTATACTGGAGCATTTTCAATCCATATTAAAATATGAATATGAGGAGAACCTCTCTGTTGAAATTCTACCCTATACAAATAATCCATCAATTTTCCAATAGGGTTATGTCCAGATTTCAACACTAGCTTTTTTGAACTGTTGTACACGAAAATCAAAATACCTTGAGCATGTTACAGGATCTTTTTGAATAAGTTGTGATTTTTCATGCCAATCCATTTCATCTAACTCACTGTCACTGTATTCTTTTCCATTATTGAACTTCCCCAATATTCTCAGTAAATCTATCCAGTTTTTGTATCGGCAGAAGAAAGAGAGCGAAGCCATGTGGGGAGACCTAGTTGCCTTATCGTTGCAAATAAATCCTTTTTCTTTTTCTCAAGGTATACAAGAGAGTTTCTTATGCTTCTGAAGATATAATAACCTTCATTTAACCTAAGAATGTCATCCACAGTGCTGGGATTTAATATATCCTTTGCAGTCCATCCATTTTTTGCCATCAGATTTACATCTTCGGAGGGCAAGAGTGACTTTGTCACTTACATTTTTCAACTGAATTTTCTTCAATTTAAAAAACATGTTTGGTACTGATTGTGCTACTCGTCTGTCCATTGACCTCAATTCCCATTTGAAAATATCAGTGTACTGTACAGAGACAGTTCTTTCCTTATTATCAGGTCTCCTTTCTCCATAGAATATAGTTGGAAAAGACAAATATTCTGCATCAGGGTCACTATAGAGACTAATTGGTCGCTGTCCTTCACCAGGAGCAAAAATATAATTTGTATCTTGTGTTGCACTTTCCTGTGTTTCATGGTCTAAAAGTGTATCTGTATTTCCAACACTTGTTTCATTTTCATCAATTTCACTAAAATGGTCCGAGTCATCATCAATTTTCAATTATTACCTTCTATGATATCATTTGCTTCATTTTCCCTTGCTTGGTTTATTTGAGATATCCAGTTGTCATAGATTTCTATGCCAGATGACTTGTACAAGTCACTTTTCTGCATCAAGTAATGCAGAGCACAAATAACAGTTAAAGGTCTCACATTTTCACTGAAATCACATTTTCTGTATTCTAGCTTCTTTTTCAACTTCACGGAAATTGTGCCTGATTTTTTTAAAGTGTGGGGAGTGAATTAATTGTAGGCTGTACATCAACTGGTACATTAACAACGTTACCCTTAACTGAAAGCTGTCTACCTCTTGGTTACTGTCTTATTTGCATTAAAGGTATCCTTAAGGATAAAAGTCTTTCTTCTAAGGGATACAGATTTAGTTCATTTGGTTTTGTTGGAAATCCCATTTTATTAGCTATTGATAATCGTGGAACTTTTTGTTGTTTAAGTGCATTATGACATATCCATTCCGTGTTTTCTACAAATTTTAAGTTAGTAAAACAAAACTTCAAGGTGTCAGAAACACTAGTTTTAATAGCATTTGCTTTAACAACAGAATCTATGAACCAGGTTTGCTGACAGCATGTGCATATAAATGTTGGTCCCTTAGAAACTTTGGTTTCAAAATTCCTTATACAAGTTTCAAGGGTAGTACCTTCTGTTCTTCTCTTTTTTAATTCTTTTTCATGTTCTGTAAAGCTAGGCATTGCCCTTTTAACACTCTTAGCTAACTTGTCATTAATTCTATCTTTACCTCGATTTTTCTCTTTTTTAATTCTTTTTCATGTTCTGTAAGGCTAGGCATTGCCCTTTTAACACTCTTAGCTAACTTGTCATTAATTCTATCTTTACCTCGATTTTTCTGTCTTGAACTCTATTTGTTAAACGTTCTATTTCTAAATTTTCTCTATTTGACCTAAACTTTTGCTTCCTTTCCACATCTCGCTTTGATTCTTTGTATCTATTTTCTTCGTTTTGTCTTGCTATTCTTCTGCTTTCTGCTTCAAGTTCCTGTAAGTCCTTATTCAGCCTTGCCCTACTTTTAGAAGAAATTTCTTTTTTTCTTTCATCAGATCGGTAATTCTCATCCTGTCTAACAAGTTTCTTTTTTTTTCAGCTTCAAGTTCCTAAAAGTCCTCATTCAGCCTTGCCCTTCTTTTAGATTGATTGATTGATTAGTTAGAGTTTAACGTCCAATGAGCAATATTTCAGCTATATCAGGACGAGAACAAGTTAATCAATTAAAAAGGTTGTAATGTAAAGAAAAAAAGAAATAAAGGTAGAAGGGACAACCGGGGAGTTTTGATTGCCACTGGAAAAGGGGAGAAATGGGTAGGGGCAGGAAATTTAGCCTTCTATACGACACCCAGTGCGTCTGCTCTCTTTAGAGAAATATAGAAGGGGTCTTTATACTGCATGGAGCGTGGCACTTCTCCACACAGTTTGGCTACAATAGTTCGCGGTCAGGCTTTCCGTATTATGACCTGACTACCCCGCATAGACAGGGAATTCCCCTATCCACTACCTGGGGACGCGCCCGGCAGCTCTGTAGCCGAAGCCCCTGAAAACCGATTCAGGTGCCGGGCCCTTCTTTTAGAAGAAAGTTCTTTTAGAAGAAAGTTCTTTTTTTCTTTCATCAGACCGGTAATTCTCATCCTGTCTAACACGTTTCCTTTTTTCAGCTTCAAGTTCCTTGAAGTCCTTATTCAGCCTTGCCCTTTTTTTTAGAAGAAAGTTCTTTTTTTCTTTCATCAGACCGGTAATTCTCATCCTGTCTAGCAAGTTTCTTATTTTCTCCTTCAGGTGCCTTAAAGTCCCTATTCAGCCTTGCCCTTCGTTTAGAAGAAAGTTCTTTTTTTCTTTCCTCATTTCGAAAATTCTCATCTTTTCTGGCAAGTTTTTTTTCTGCTTAAAGTTCCTTAAAATTCGCATTCGGTCTTGCCCTTCTTTAAAGAGATAGTTCTTGTTTTTTTCATCTGACCGAAAATTCTCATCCGGCCTTGCTTTTCTGTTAGAACAAAGGCCTTTTTTCCTTTCATCAGTTCGAAAATTCTCATCCTGCCTTGCCTTTCTTTTATTCTCTGCTTCAACCTTTTTTTATGTCTTTATTCTGCCTTGCCTTTCTTTTTGTTGAAAGTTTTTTTGTCTGTCTATGTCCCTAAATTCTTCCACTTTTCTTCTATTTTTCATGTAATTTCTCATGTATATTGACTTTGATACTTTTATTCTGACTTCAGTTTTTGATTCATCAATTTTCTTAGCCTTTCCAATATTCTTATCCGACTGTTACAGAAGTAGGCTTCAATTTGTTTCTTCTGTATATGCTTCTTGTTAGTACTAAGGTTAGCTTCCACTGCCTGCACTTCATTCTGATCATTACCACACTCAAAAGACTGACTACTTACAGGGATACATGTCTCAAAAATTTTTATTGGAAGAATCTCAAACTGTGAATACAAGTCTACCTTAACACTTCTGTAAAATGCATACAAGTAGCTGAAAAGATGATTTTCATTTGCAAACCCAATCAAAATAGATGTACCTGACTCTTGTAAAGGATCATACAATCCAGAATGAGAGTCAAAGAAATACAGAACATCATTATGTTATGAACAGCAGAATATATAACACCTATTATTGCAAAGAAAACTAAACAGTTACAAGCACATTGATTGCCTCATGTCATGTCATTAAAGGTTTTGTCATATTGATCAAATGATCCAAATTTTAAAAATATTGCCTCATGGGGATGTCTACTATGTGAAAGGTCTCTGAACTTTTGAACAGAGGAAGCATTGTAACATTTAATTTCAATACTTTGTTTTTCAGAATGAAGATCAGTATTCATATCAGTGCTAAGTTTAGTACTTATTTTAGTTTTAACTTCAGTATGCATTTCAGTACAAGACTCAGTATTCACTTCAGTGCTAGGATCAATATCAATTTCAGTAAGTTTAGCATCATTCTGAGTAATAAATTCAGAAGTAGAAGCACCAGTTTTGTTATCAATATTTGTAGCAGATCTAGTATTTGCATCAGTTTCAGTAGCAATATTTGTATCAAATTCAGTATTCAATTTAGTATCAAATTCAGTATTAAATTCAGTATCAAATTCAGTATTCAATTCAATTCAGTATCAAATTCAGTATTCAAGTAAGTATCAAATTCAGCATTCAATTCAGTATTCAGATCAGTAGTACAAGTAGTCATCGGATGCGACGCAGTAACTACTGTTGCAGGCGCTGGATGAGACGCAGCACCCATCGATACAGGGGTCATAGTTGACTGGACGTGGCCAGCAACTAGAGGCACAGAGGTAGTGACGATCCGCCTACCATCTGTGGGGATGAGACCCACACCTGCCGATACAGATGCCATAGTTGATGGGACGTCGCCCACAACTAGAGGCACAGAAGCAGAAACGGAGCTTCTACCATCTGTGGGGAACCGACCCACATCTGCCAAAATTGACGAGTCATCTGTGGTGACCTTCTGTCGTGACTGCTTTGCAGCAACACTTTTCTTCCAATTTTTCGTCCTAGGCATGGTAAATCTGCAATTATACAGTAAAAACAACAAATTTTTATTGTGGATTTTAGGAATACTTTTCATCATCTGAAACAACACCTATAATCCACAAAGTACATTTTTGTTCAGACCTATCAAGTTTTGAAAACTGCCTGGCTTGAGATTTTCCAAACATTGTCAAAGATCAAAGGAATTTGGTGCAAATTTTACGAAGCTTTGCGTGAGTCTCACGCGAATCATATGACACTTTACAGGTCTGTTAACTGTTGACACAGGATATGTCAGTAGAATGTTATTGCATTCCGATTAAAAATAAAAATAAATATTTAACATATTTTGAAAAATCAGACACAAGGAAAAAATTTAACATTGATAAAAAATGCAAAATTTCAGTGGAGCATGACTGCGGGGGCATAGACATAATATGCCACTTAAACTGAGTTGCAATGATGCTAATGTTACTGCATACCAAATATCAATGGGAAACTATGAGAGGTTGATGCTAAACAGGCAAAAGAAAAAGTTAAACATTTGAAAAAAAAAATTCAAAATTTCAAAGTCACTGGAGCATGACTGCAGGGACATAGACATAAACGCCACCGAAACTGAGCTGTACTGATGCTAATACAACTGCATACCAAATATCAATAGGCTAGCACAGGTGGTTGATGTAAAACAGACCCAAGAAAAAAAACAATCAATTGTGGACGCCGCCGCCAGAATCACCATACCTATGTCTCGCCTTTTTCGACTATCGTGGAAGGCTCTACAAACTTCGTCATGTACTTCATGACACCAACTAACCTACCAAATATCACTGAAGTTCCATAAAACAGTTACTAAGAATTGATCTGATAAGAAAATTAAACATGATCACTAGAACATAAGATTTAGGTACCCAAGGCTAACATATATACCACATATCAATAACCTACCACTAATAGTTGCTGAGAGAATTAACTAACCACAAAACCTCTCAAGTACTACTCCAGACCAATCTATATAAGAAAAGTCATATGAGAGACCGTCATGTACTACCCAAGACCAACTTATAAATCAAATATCATTAAGCTGGCCCTTATAGTTACCAAGAAACTAATCTAATCACAAAAACATATCATGTTCATTGGACCATGAAAACTGAGGTCAAAGACAAAAGCCATATAGCAGACTCTCATGTACTACCCAAGACCAACCTACATACCAAATATCATTGACCTACCACATCTAGTTACTGAGAAAATGAACTAATCGCAAAAACTTAACATGAAAGTTTATGGCATTGCTGACACCTTTTGTTGTCGGAAAGACACAAACTGCATCAAAATCGGACTAGAAATTAAAAACATAAAATTTTTGAGATTCACTCCTTTTTGGCCCCATTTATCTCATGAACAGTACATGCGACGTGAAATCTATTGACATAAAATAAACTGTGGACACAGGATTTGTCTTGACCAACTTGCTGAAATTTGCACATTGATCAACTGCAGCAGCCATAAAAATAAAATATCACTCTTTAACTGTGTAAACAATTCCCTTAAACAATGATTTGATCACTCATGCATGACTGAGGGGCCAGGGCCACCATCTGGGCATGAAATAGGTATGTACTCCTCAAGACCCATCTGCTTGTCAAATATTAAGAGCTAAGACCACTGGTATAGGCTGTACAAACTGCTTGCTAAAAAATCATACGTGACCAAGGGGGCCAGGGCCACCATCTGGGCCTCTTATAGGTATGTACTCCTCAAGACCTAACTGCATATAAAATATAAAGTGCCTAGGACTACTGGTACAGGCTGTGCAAACTGCTTGCTAAAAACTTAGTGTTTGTTTATGCGTGACTTAAGGGCCAGGGCCACCATCTGGGCGTGGTTTCTGTATGTAATCCTCAAGACGCAACTGCATGTCAAATATCAAGTGCCTTGGACTACTGTTATAGGCTGTACAAACTGCTTGCTTAAAACTTAAAGTAATCGTTCATGCCTAACTTAGGGGCCAGGGCCATAAACTAAGAAGGGATTTGAGTTTAACCCATAACGATGCAACTCCACATCAAATACTATGGACCTACAACTAAAATAAGCTTGTTAATTCACAATAGCTTGCAATTGTTGATGCCACCAGAAACACTATCCCTATATATAAGTCTCGCTTCCGTGACTTTTTCTGCAGGGCAAGACAAAAATCAGATAAAAAATAATTCTCAGTCAAATATGTAAAAACACCCAATTTTGCACCTTTGGCTCCTTTTTTAATAAAGGGCTACGCCGAGCGCAGCATGATACGACCGCAGCATGTCGACCACTAAAATTTCAACAAAAGTAGTTTAAAGTGAATGTGGACATAGTAAAGAGCTTGACACAATAGTTAGATGCACACAAAAAGAAGCTTGATACAGTTATTAGCTGGAAACAAATTACGGGAAAAATCAACCATTTTGATCACTAATTGATAAAAAAAAACTGTAAGAGCTATGCAAAATATGTTACTATCAACTAAAACTTTACATCCATAGAAATGAAAAAAAATCCATCAAAATCTGATGAAAAATAAAGATTTGACATTTTTAGAAAAATTGCAATTTTGGCCCCTTTGACCCCTTGTAGCTCGGAAAAGGTAAGAGCTACGCCAAATACTGAAAGCTTAGATCAAGAGGAATCCAAAAAAAAAAAAGTCCCATCGAAATCCGATGAAAAATAAAGATTTGACATATTTAGAAAAATTGCAATTTTGGCCCCTTTGACCCCTTGTAGCTCGGAAACGGTATATACCACGCCAAATCCGTTTACATACTACTGAAAGCTTAGATCAAGAGGAATCCAAAGAAAAAAATCCCATCGAAATCTGATGAAAAATAAAGATTTGACATATTTAGAAAAATTGCAATTTTGGCCCTATTGACCCCTTGTAGCTCAGAAACGGTAAGAGCAACGCCAAATCCGTTAACGTATTTCTGAAAGCTTAGATCAAGAGGAATCCAAGGAAAAAAATCCCTTTGGAATCCGATGAAAAATAAAAATTCTAGATAACATGCCAATTCGCAACTTTTGCCCTGTTCGGCCCCTCATAGCTGGGAAAGGAAACAAGTAACCAAAAATCTAATAAATGAGTGCCATATTAATTATTCGCAAAGAATCCATTGAAAAAAAAACTGCATCAAAATATGACTTAAAATAAATTTTTTTTTTTAGATTTGTCCCTGTTGGGCTCCATTTATCTCGTGAGCAGTACATGCTACGTGAAATCCGTTGGCATACTCCAGATTGGAAATTTCCTCAGGAGCACACTGAAACAAACCCCATCAAAATCCAATAAATAATAAAGATTCTACAGTCAAATATGTGAAAACACCCAATTTAACCCCGTTTTGACGGGCCAAAAACTAAAGAAAAACATGTTTCTCAAGAATGTTCCAAGAAACATCATACTAAGATTTGAAAACAATCCGTCCACTAGAACCAAAGTTATGCTGTCTACAGACACGAAAAAACCTAATTTAACCCCTTTTTGGCCTTTTTTTTCAAAAACGGGTTGGACAGAGAACGCGAAATTAAAACCCGGGCTTAAGCTTGTGCCAACAAACATCATACTAAAATTTGATAACAATCCGTTCACTAGAACCAAAGTTATGCCGTCCACAGACGCTGACGCCGACGCCAGCGCCATACCATAATACGACCGCAAAATTTTTGCCAACTGCAATTTTTTATTGCCAATAGTGACAAAAAATCGCTAAGTACATACCGACATATATTAATTATTTAAGTATAGGAAACATACTTCTTATTGTCAGTAAAGACTCGAGAAGTGCAGAATATCAAAATGATTCGATATTTTACAAAATAAGAAACAGGTTTTTAATACAATTAACAAATTTAGCAAATATGGCATGACCGTACTTTCCAATTTTGATTCTATTGGTTATTTGTACTGTATCAGCTTTAAAACATCTATGGCTTTATGGTTTCCACATGCCTTTCTTCTGATATGCATTGAAGTGACATGTTGTTAGACTGTACAGTACACAGGGTCACATTAAATTTTGGACAACATGTTAAAGATATTCAATCAACTGCACCTGTTTTGAGAGATGCATTTGTTACAACACACAGATCATAGTGTTCAACCTTTAAAATTAGAATAGCACTAAACTGTTTAACTGAGAAAAAAAGTAATATTTATCAGATTGGTATTCTAAAGTTTTCACTTTGCAACGTTTTGCTGATCTGTTAGTAAAATTCAATATCAGTTCTTAGAATTAATATTCATTTTTTAATAACATAACACCCAAAAGGTTCTTTTGATTTATTTCCATCACATTACAAGGGGACATAACTCAACATTTATCTGCTAAATTGATCTGTGTGAATTGGGCTGTTTTCAATCTCGATTTGAAAATATCAGAGGTTATAAATCAAATGGCAAATCTCTCATACAAATGATTTATTATGTGTTCTCTTTTACTTTTATTTGGTTGTGCACATGTCACAAATCCCTCTGACCACGTGCAAATGTAAAAAAATTGCCATTTGTGACATTGGCGAACCCTGATTCAGCACAAATATCACAACTGTGGACCCAAATTGATATCTAGCCCGTCCCTGCTTGGTTGCAAATTGATGTGAAAACTCGAAACTTACTAAATCAGGAAAGTTGGCATGTTCACTAGAAAGTGAAATTTGGGTAACTGACAAAAGTAATATAGCAGACTGTCATGTATCACCTAAAACCAAAATGCCAAATATAAGTAACCTACCACTGGCAGATACTGAAAAAAAAACAAACGTATTCACTAGACCATGAAAATGAGATCAAGGACTAAAGCCAAATAGCAATCATGTTCTATGTAAGACAAACCCACATACCAAATATTTTTGACCTTGCATTAGTAGATACTTGGAAACTTACATGATCACTGGACCATGAAATTGAGGTCACAGACAAAAGCCATACAGCAGACGCTCATGATATACCTAATATGATTGACCTACCACTGATAGTTATTGAGAAAATGACCTAATAAAACAAGATGTGTTTGTGAAACATTACATATGCCCCAGATTATTCAGTAAAATATATGAAAATACCCAATTCTACCCCTTTTTGACCCCTATGACCTTGACCTTTGACCTATTTTTTTCTGCATATTTATGATCCTCTTGACAAGACCTATACACTTGCCAAGTATTAAAAGTCTATCTTACATAGTTCAAAAGTTATTTATACCATAAAAGCACCCAATTTAACCCCTTTATTCTGAAACAGATGAAGCCCTTTTGGGCCTCTTGTTTATTGAAATGGTTTTAATTGTTAAAAGTATCTTTTTAGACATGCTATAAGAAACTTACAGAAAAATACTGCATAAAGATCCGACAAAAAAATTGAAAAATTCATTTTTTTTCCATTAGTCCCCTTTGGTCCTCTTGTTTCTCAAAAACGGTAAATGCTACCTTAAATTTGTCAACATACCACAGTTGCACAATTTTATTAGCAATAACATAAAACAAACCCCGTCTGAATAGGATAAATAATAAGGATTATACAGTCAAATATGTGAATTTCACCCCTTAACTCTGTGACCCGACCAAATTTTTTTCCCATATTTATGTTCCTCTTGACTAAACCTATACACTTGCCAAGTATCAAAAGTCTACCTTATATAGTTCAAAAGTTATAGCCAAGGTTAAAAGTTTCGGACACACAGACAAACAAACAGACAGACAGACAGGACAAAACAATTATGCCCTCGATCCTCGATCTAGAGGCATAAAAAACTTAACATACTCACTAGACCGTGAAATTGAGGTCAAGTACAAAAGCCATATGACAGACTGTAATGTACTACCTACACCAAACCTACATACCATATATCATTACCCTACCACTTATAGTTACTGAGAAACTAAACTAAGCACAAAAACTAACATGTTCATTGGACCGTTGAAATTGATTGATTGATTGATTGAATATTGTTTATATAGCAGTCTCTCATGTACTACTCAAGACCAAACTATATTCCTAATATCATTGTCCAACAACATATAGTTACTGAGAAAATGACCTAATCACATAAAACTAACATGAAAGTTTATGTTGCAACCGCAGTCATACTTTGTACGCATATGTCTCACTTTCCACGCCTCCCATCGCGGGCGAGACAAAAATCATTACTAGATACACAAGGAGAGATAAATATCCTTGATGCAT
Source organism: Modiolus philippinarum (assembly GCA_002080025.1). Lineage (NCBI taxonomy): Eukaryota > Metazoa > Mollusca > Bivalvia > Mytilida > Modiolidae > Modiolus > Modiolus philippinarum. The sequence goes on along the minus strand of MJUU01003841.1, from coordinate 75,295 downwards.
GTTCTGGATGGATGAATAGACAAGGACAAGAAGAACATTCTTCTCCTAAGGAGGATGAGTAAAATTATATTGAACACATATAAAAACCACAATTAAACCAAAATTTTTTTTCTTAATCATGGAATCATCTCAATATGTCACTTTCGATATCCTTCCATTCCCGGAATGACTTAACATCTTTTATGACATTAACCACATTTTCACGTTCACACACATTTCCGGTTTATTGCATTTCAAACTGACACGATATTAATGCTTCTCGGAAAGCTACATAATTTGTAACATAAGGGAATTTTACTTTCCCCGTGAAGATGAGTATTTGTTCTGAATGAAGTAATATTTATTTGCACATTTTTAAAGTAAATTTTAAAGTTTAATCAACCAACACAAATGCGACAAAATTGAAGTTCACTTCCAAACATAAAAATCTTGTGTTATCCTGCAGAGAGTGCAGTCATGTTACTGCGTTTCTTAACTTCAAGCTTCATAATAAAATAGAATGAAAAAATACGAATTTTTGTAACATTACATACTAGGTGGAAATTGTCAAATAAGATATTGTTATTTAAAGCAAGTACGAAGCGGAAAATGTCAAGCGCTGCAACATCACTTTTATCAGGTGACAAAGTGCTAAGATAAGTATGTTGTCCCGTACAAGTTCTATATTTCGAAAACGACGTATTTCATTCATTAAAATTAGAAAAACTTAGTGGTCAGTATAGTATCATTTCTGAATCCCTCAGAGCAGAGAGTGATAAGATGTCTGATTTTACGAGACATATAAATTGCGGTTAAGAAAGACACAATCAATATTTTGATTGATTGATTAGTTAGAGTTTAACGTCCAATGAGCAATATTTCAGCTATATCAGGACGAGAACAAGTTAATCAATTCAAAACAAATTGTAAGTAAAAGAAGAAAGAAATAAAGGTGGAAGGGACAACCGGGGCAACGACTTTTGATTGCCACTGGAAAAGGGGAGAAATGGGTAGGGGCAGGAAATTTAGCCTTCTATACGACAATATTTTGATATAAATTTTATTATTTAAATTCATCTCTTCCTTCTTCCTTTATTCCGCCCTTTTCTATTGTATATAAAAAGAGACTTGTAACAACATACTAAGTAGTGCCCTGCAAAATAATTATCAAATCAGGGTAAGTACAGAACTAGCTATATAAAGGGTCCTCTTTTATAAGCGAAATGTGTGGTAAACTAAACTTCAGACGAAACAAGTACGTATAAAAAGTACAGGCACTTAGAAATTTTATGTCATATCATTGAACTTGGGACAGCATGAACAGACTGTCAAATTATACACACAATTATATGTACACAGCTATACTTTGCTTGACTCTGGGTAACACAATCCTCATATCATGCAACAAAAAATTTCAACTTAGGTGAGGGCAGAATCACTCCTGCCTGCAAAAAGGTACATAAAATAGGAAAAACTGCTGTTGTCCTCAGGGACAGAAAACTATACTCGGGAAATCATGCCACTTTCTTGGCTTACCGAGTTGTGTGATTTTCCTATAGGGTCAAATGTTAGACAATGTTCCGTGCTGGCAGCCATATTTTTTGTCGGGTTGAAACGAAATGAGCAATTTTTGTAGAGGACATTTAGTACATCATTCCAGTAAGTTTGGTTGAATTTGCTTCAGTGGTTTCAGAGGAGAAGATGAACATGTGATTTTTCTCATAGGGTACAATGTTCAACCAAAGTTTCGCGCTGGCAGCCATGTTTTTTATCGGTTCGTAACGAAATGAGCGATCTTTGTAAAGGACCTTCCTTACATCATTCCTGTAAAGTTTGGTTGTATTTGCTTCAGTTGTTGTAGAGGACATGAAAATGTTATTTTCCAATAGCGTCCTATGTTAAACCATCTTCCGCGCTGGCGGCCGTGTTTTTAGTTGGATTGGAATGATTGATTGATTGATGTTTTACGCCAACTTCAGCAATATTTCAGCTATATTGTGGCGAGAACTGTTGAGTATATTGAACAATTTTAAGGAATACATAAAATGTCAATATAAAACCATGTTAAAAAAACATACTAGAAGAAATTTTGGTTTAACAGTAACAATATAAGAAATTAGAAACTTGTTTAAAAATGATCCATTTAAATCTTACTAAATAAATTGATTGCTTTTAAAAATTGAACGATTTTGTCGCCAGCGACGTTTGTAAA
>MJUU01003841.1:62712-73004 GCA_002080025.1 Modiolus philippinarum | reverse complement strand
CCCTACGGTTTTTACCGCAGGAACGGATTGGAACGAAATGATCTTTGTTGAGGACCTTTAGTACATCATTCCTGTAAAGTTTGTTTCAATTTGCTTCAGATGAAAATGTTGTTTTTCCCATTGGGTCCAATGTTAAACCTAAGTTTTTTTTTATCGGATCTGAACAAATGAGCAATCTTTAGTACATCATTCCTGTAAAGTTTGGTTGAATTTGCTTCAGTGGTTTCAGAAGAGAAGATGATTATGTGAAAAGTTAACAGATGACGGACGGACGGACGACGGACGCCAAGTGATGGCAATAGCTCACACTGACCCTTCGGATCAGGTGAGCTAAAAACCTGGTCCACGCCCCAAACCGTATTGGGACACAAGCATTTGGGGAACTTTTGAAGACCAGATGTTAACAGAAACAGAAAATAACATCGAAGATGAACGATCACACAGAAGGTCTTGGTCTGTTAGTAGGTCATCGTCTCGTCATCCTTCAGTTTCCCGAAAGAGAAATATCTCACCAATACGACTAAATGAACAATATAATTCAATGGAATTGTCCAGGTTTTAAGATTAATTTTATTGAAATTACTTTATTAATTCAAGCTTTAAATCCTGCGGCATTTTGTCTTCACGAAACACACCTGAAGAAAAGTGATACGTTGAATGTAAAGAACTACTCCCTCTACATGTTCCTGAGAATGAACGAGCTGCTGGCGGCTCAACCAAATATTGTCCACACTATTGTTGATCTAAATACCGATTTTCAGGCTATTGCAGTGAGAATTTCTTTAGATAAAACGATCACATTATGTTCTGTATACTTACCACCTAATTTCAACCCCAGTCTGAGTCAACTTAAGAACTTAACCGACCAACTGCCCGCCCCATTTATAATTATGGGCGATTTCAATGCTCACAATCCATAATGGGGCAGTTCTGCTTTGAATGACAAGAGGTAAAAAGATTGAAGACATAATGTCGCAGGAAGGTTTATGTATCTTTAATGACGGTTCACACACTTATTTACATCCTGGAAATGGGGCTTACTCAGCTATAGACCTAACTATAACTGACCCATCTCTACTGTTGGACTTCTCATGGAAAGTACACGGCGACTTATGCAGTAGTAATCACTTTCCCATCATTCTTCAACATCTTTATTCTACTACTGGTGAAAAGTCACAGCGCTTTAAATTTGATAAAACTGATTGGTCTCTCTATGAAAAGTTATGTAGAGAAGAATTGAAATCTGAATTGTTTGAAGATGTTCTTTATCCCTTAAATCTTTTCAGTGAGAAAATACTTTCCATTGCAGATAAATCTATACCGAAAACCTCGGCAAACCCAAAACGGCCTGGGAAACCTTGGTTTGACGATGACTATGATGATGCTCTCAAAAATCGTAAAAAAAGCAGAGCAACTTTTCAATAAACATCCAACGACGGACAATCTTGGCAATTTTCGCTTTTTTCGTGCGAAAGCTAGATGAACCTTGGAACAGAGACACACTTCTTGGCATAACTTTGTTTCAAAATTAAATTGCCATACCCCTATGAACAAAGTATGGAATGTGGTACAAAAAATCAAGAGTAAAAATAGAAAAGCTAATGTCCATCACATCAAAAACGGACAAGATATTTCAACATCTGAAAAAGATATTGCAAATAAAATTGGAGAAACATTTGAGAAACATTCTTCTCCTAAAAATCTAGGACCCACATTCCAGAGAATTAGAGTACAAAAAGAACGAAACAAACTTAACTTAAAATCTAAAGATACAGAGGAATACACCAGATTATTTTCGATGGATGAACTGAATCGATCCTTGGATAAGGCACATGACACGGGATGTGGCCCTGACGATATCCATTATCAAATCCTCAAACATCTGCCTTCATCAACACTGGAAATTCGTTTCAACCTTTTAAATAAAATTTGGGAAACGGGGAAACAAGCAACTATAGTACATATTCCAAAACCGGGTAAAGATCATTCCGAGCCATCTAATTCTAGACCATTAGCATTAACTAGTTGCGTCTGTAAGACAATGGAACGGATGATAAATAACCGTCTTGTTTGGTATCTCGAATCGAACAATCTTCTGTCGAACATCCAAAATGGATTTTGACAAGGTCGTACAACAATAGACCATTTAGTTCGATTCGAAACATTTATCAGAAATGCATTTCTAAAGAAAGAACATGCAGTGTCCATCTTTTTCGATATTGAAAAAAGCATATGACACAACATGGAAATATGGCATTTTAAAAGATCTTTTTGATATGGGGTTGAGAGGAAGTTACCAAATTTTTGAGAATTTTCTAAAGGATCGTGAATTCAATGTAAGAGTCAACTCTACATTTTCTGACTCGTTTGAACAAGAGATGGATGTTCTGCAAGGAAGCATCCTCTCTGTCACACTATTTAGTATTAAAATAAATAGTTTGGCCCAGGTTTTAAAAGATAACATTGATGGATCTCTTAATGTAGATGATTTTCTGATTTGCTATCGTGGCAAAAACATAAATAACATAGAACGCCAATTGCAATTATGTCTAAATAGAATCGAAAAATGGACAGTTGAAAATGGTTTTAAATTTTCAAAATCTAAAACAGTCGGGATGCATTTCTGTTGTAAGCGGAAAATGCACCCAGACCCAGAACTTAAACTATACAATAACCCTATAACTATTGTAAAAGAGGCAAAGTTCCTTGGTTTAATTTTTGATAGTAAACTTTCATTTCTTCCCCATATCAAAATGTTAAAAAACAAATGCCTAAAGGCATTAGATATTTTAAAAGTTGTGTCGAGTACCGACTGGGGTGCGGTAAGCACTTTTTTTATTAAAGGACAAGGTATGATAAGCAATGGTAATTTGCCCCCTCATTTTGCCAATTTATTTGCTATCGTTTATGCACATTAAATTTATATATTTGTAATCTCAATGTCTCCCTTTTTCAGCCAATCAACACATTTCTATTCGATTCATGGCTCTATTCCTAAACGGAACACGTTTCCAACACACGATACAACGTTTTCTACCCGAATGCACGTCTTTCCGCATCGTTTTCAGATGAAAAAAGTCAAACGATGTCTTGCTCAAATATATATCTATTAATGATAAAAATGTATGCAAAATCTTTACCTGGTGCATGCTCCCCTTCGCAGTTTATTTCTGATTTTGTCCAATTTTAGCGGTTGTCAATTTTGTTTACATATGTCATAAAATCATGTGAAGTACGGTACAGACCTGAACATGAAAGACGGAAATACGGCGTGTCGAATTTTTCCTGATTGGAAATCGTAAGAAAAAAATACAACCAAATCGGCATGGGGTTTATTTGAGTACAATTTAGCAAGGATATTTATTTTGTATATATGATGGAATTTTAACGAATTGTCGTTTTTAGACAACGTGTAGTGAAAGGGGGAGGTCAAAGGCGCTGGATCCAGATAAAAAAAAATGTATATTAATGAATAAAATATTTAGTTATGAATTATAATACTGTTTGATAGAAGTTTTAGATTAAATAAGGAAAGACACATGCCAATCAGTCGACTAATTAACATGTTAATTCTCAATATGTAATTTATCGCATGTCATTTAACTATAGCTAACAAGCAGAGTTGCATTTTGTCCGCATCTGGATACTGTCAAGTCTCGCTATTCACATTGAGTTATCTCTCATTATATGGTTGACTGACTCTCCGCCCGTTTTAATATTAAACTTTGTATGTTTTGTGTCCAATCAACTTTGATCAGTGTGAAAGGTGCAAATGTTTTATGTTGAATTAATGTATATGTTATTTTNATTGTTGATCTGTTGATTTGACAATTTTACCATTCTTCGTCTATTTGCCTTTTTGACTTTGGCTCATGACAATTCTTCTGTTCGGCAATTTTAAATCTCCGTAGAGGAGTGTTTTTCTGGACTAGCGCCCTATGATTTTATCGGATAACATAATAATTGTTGGAATAAACATAGCCAATTTTCGTCACGTCAGAAGCCGCATAATTTCGTTTCAACGCGGTGAGTAGTTTTCATTTCTCGTCCATTCTAGAGCAAATTTGAGGCTGTGACAAAGACTATACCATTTATTCGAATAAAGTTATTTAATTTGAAATTTATATATAATTAATACTAATTTTAAGTAACGAAAACTTAATTTTTCTATTTAGTGTGGTTATGGCTTCCATGCTAGATTTTTTGGGTATTTCTTTTTATAATTAGATATGATATGAAAATTTAGCTGTTAATTTCTTTGGAAAAGGACATTTTGAAAAAAAGGGAGAAAGAAGGGAAAAATATTTAAATTAACATTGATGATTTGATTTCATCTGCACTGAAAAAGACATAAGTTCTCGAAATTGACATTATGGAGAAACTTAATTCACAGAAATTTCCATATTTTGTAATTCTTTTTTTATTAATTCAGATTACGAATAGAGCACGTGAATCATTTGGACTAACTAAATAAGAAGAATGTAAGAAAGGTGGAGGAAAACAACCGTGATAATAAATTTCAAATGCCACTTGAAATATACCTACCTCTCTAGCCTATGGTGTGTACATTCAACAGCCAAGTAGTCAGTACTTCGGTGCTGACCCGAAAGCCAATACTATTTTGAACCTTCCAATATCTAAATTATGTAAATTTTGTTGAAAACTAAGGAGTATCTCCCTCATGTAAAGCTCTGTCCTTTTTTATTTTGGCTTTACATTTAGCACGTATTGGTTATTTGTTCTCTATAAAATTATAAACATCTTTGAATTTATGATCTTCAAAACGTTTAGATTTTATCCGCACTAAGAGACATAAGTTGTCGAAATGCTCATATGCAGAAACTAAATTCACAGTAACTTCGGTATTTAGTAATTCCACAGTTGATTCGTTACTGTCGAGCATGTAGTTTATACAGTGATATTATGAATAGAGCAAAAACTCTGTCCCAAATGCTGCTAAGTCAGGGATTTGTTCAGCCTTTGATATTTTCATCCTTTCAGACATTCTATGGCCGTCACCCTGACATCATAGACAGATATGACATGTCACAGTGTCCCAAAGAAAAACGGACATTTTCAGGTAGATTTCACGTCTTCGCGGATTTGACACGACCCGATTTGACTCAACCGTTGATAGACTCACTGATTTTGTGGCGGCTGCCACCAGCGGAGCACCTGATGTTACTACCGGTTTTAAGAGAGTTCACACTATGAATACCCTAGTTGTTTATGTTATCTTTTTTTTTATTTCCGTGCATTGCAGTTGTCTTACGTGCTTGATTTGTCTTTGTTTTTTGTTGTTTTAGCCATGTCTTTGGACTCTAACCTTGTTCCTTCGGTATTCTACTACCGTTGTTTGTAATGGCGAGAAATTGGATAGGGGCACGAATGATGATCTCCGGTACCACCTTGATCGACTACCTTCTTTTAAACTTAAAGAAGGGGTTTTCATACTTCATGCAGCTTTGCGTTTCTCCGCCCATTTTTCAACAATAGTTCGCGGCCAGGCTATCCCTATTATTATCGGACTACACCGATAAGACAGGACATTCAGCTATCGGTGGTGGAAGCCCGTGGGAGCTCGGTAGACGGAGCCCTTAAAACCAATTTCGGCGACTTCGTTTCTCAAACGAGTTGCAAATGGTTAACCGATGCATTTTTTTCATTAGAAACACATATTTAGACTGTAACATAAACTTACTTAGTTTCAATGTTTTTAAAACCTTTAATATCTAAATTAGAATTGTTTTTTTAAACTGAGGAGTATCTCCCTCATACAAAATTGTGTCCTTTAAGTTAGCTGATTTTGGCTTTCTATTTAGACTCTTTTGATTATTTGTTCTCTATCAACTTTTGTACACCTTTCGATATCTGAATTTCCAATGTTTTGATTTTATCTAAACTGATGAGAAATCGAAATGACTATATGCAGACACTAAATTTACAGCAATTTCGGTATTTTGTTATTATTTACCACTTAGTCGATGCCACTGCTGGTGGACTGTTCACCAACCCCGTAGTCAAGTACTTCGGCGATGGAACGAAAACCCGATGTTTTGGAAACCTATAACATCAAAATTAGAATTTTCTGTGGAAAACTAAGGAGTATCTCCCTCATGCAAAGGTATCAGCTTTTGTACACTTTTTGATATCTAGATTTCCAATGTTTTGATTTTGTCTGCACTGATGAGACATACGTTGTCGAAATAGCCTGATGCAGACAGCAAATTTACAGCAACTTCGGTATTTTGTTATTAGTTTCATTTCTTTTGCTAATCTTTTAGATGACCGATAATGAACATTTGTGCTAGTTTTCAGAAAATTGTTATCTCTGGATTTTACCATTCACAAATTCAGTATCTTTTTGACACTTTTCCAAATTTCAATTTCAAACAATACAAATTTCAAAGATAGAGAGCTTCCTAAACAAATAAAAATTTCAATAAGTATATGTTTACATTGCATGACACACATCATAGTGAATAAAACTGAGAAATTACATTTCCAAAGACAGAAAGTAGCATTCCATAGAAAAGCAGACACCTTTATGTGTTCACACTATGACTTGAATCTATTTGGTCATAAGTCTGCTATAAAATTATCTTAGTTTTATAGTCTTTATTTAGACACAAGCTTCATCTGATATGATACATCAAACGTTATCGTGACATTATCTATATGTATATCTTTCACGATATGATAATAATAACGTTAATTCGTGAGTATTAATCAGGCCGAATTAAATGAACAGTAAGCGTACTTTATTGTGTCTAATCTGTGAACTATGGAAACCCCCTCACTGTCAATAAATTACAGTGAAGCATGAGAAGCGTAATGGATTTATAGAATATTCCGTTGAAAGTTGTCCATCATGATGCCTCATCTAGCACATTCCAAGCACACGGAATAAATGAACAGTAAGCGTACTTTGTTGTGTCTCATCTGTGAACTATGGAAACCCCCTCTCTGTAAAAAAAAAATTACAGTGAAGCACGAGAAGGGTAAAGGATTTATAGAATATTCCAATGAAAGTAGTCCATCATGATGCCTCATCTAGCACATTCCAAGCACACGGTCGTTAATGTTGTACAAATGCTGCTATTGGCTGGCGATCTAAAATTGATACATTTTTAATATCCTTTTTCAATTCGAACAAAGGGGTATGTACAAAGATTAAGTTTATATGTCTACTAGCAATATTAACCATTTTAGACGAGCATTTAAGGCTAAGATTCCAGCCTTCTGTGTATTAATATTTTGATTGAATGTCGTCAACACTTACTCCTTATTCCTTTTATACTCAATTTGAAAATAAAATTGTGATAAAAAATAAATATTGAAATTTATTCAATTATTTACAGATGTAATTACAGTTCATACCATTTCATGCATTGTACTAACATTCAATTGTGGTCTTTTTCTTTGGCGCTAATTTCACTTTCGCAGGAATTGACAGAAATCGATATTCTACTGACTGAAACAGCGAGGTTCCATTTGGTGAACTGTTGTTACATTTTATATTTATAAATATTTTTATATTTTTTTAACCAAATGCAGTTACTCACAATTTAAGGTTGCAATTTAAAAAAAAATCTTCAAATACGAGACTTTTTTATTGATTGATATGGGGTTTAACGCAAATTTCAGCAGTATTTTAGCTATAACGTGGCTGTCAGTTTTAAAGGAGGAGGAAGCTAGAGTGACCGGAGAGAACCACCGACATTGGGAGACTTTTTTGCATTTGACACGAAACAGGCAGCAATGCTCGTTGAAGATCGCATTGTCAACTGTTTCTAAGTCTTATACAATTAAATCTCATATTTGAAGATACTACAAGTATATTTTTAATGACAATGTATAGTTGTATGACTTTTCTAACAAATTCAGTCTGAGAAAACAAACTCAAAAAATTACCATAATGTGTTTACAGGAATGCCTTAAACTTTCTAATAGCAAAGTTAGTGTGAAATGTGGGAAAGAGACATTAACAGGAAAAATTGTTAGCAAAATTATCCAATGAACCTCTCATCGTCGGTTCTATGGCCCGAGTTCCAAAGTAAGTTCAATATTAGTCCCATGAGTCCAACATTCTAGATTCTAGACCCCAGTAGTCAGTATTTTGGTGCTCCCCCGAAAGCCGATTCTGTTTCGAACCTTGCATTAATTGAAAAATTCCTTAGAGTCCGTTGACCCCAAAGTTCCACCAGAACAACAATGAAATATGGGTATATGTTTTGAAAAGAACTGAAAATAACACTGTGAGAGTGCTTGCAATATTTGGAATATCCTTATAGGTTTACTTGTTTCCATAGTTCTACCAGAACTACCTTTGAATATTAGTATATGTATTGATTGATTGATTAATTGATGTTTTACGCCAACTTCAGCAATATTTCAGCTATGTATATGTATTGAAAAGAAATAAATAACACTGAGATTTTTTGCAATGTTTGGAATAGCCTTTAAATTTAGTTGACTTCGAAAGTTCAACAGAACAACTTTGACGTATGGGTATATATTTGGACTGAATAATACTGGGAGAGACTCAAATAACTACACTATGTCACACAATTACTGCAGCATGTTTAACAATCGGTAGAACAGTTATAAAGCATTCCAATACCGTGTTTATATTTTCATAGACTGTTGCTTTTATATCTAAGGTTGTCGTTTTAGTTTGGATTCTTTTATTAAAGGAGTCAGAATGTTCACAGTTTATCAAACAATGGCTCAGAGTTGTAAATAAATAATGGAATATCAAGCGACGAATTGGTTAAAACATTTAGTAACGATGTGGCATCTGCATTAAAGAACTGTATAATGTTTGGCAGCCGGTTCAAACTTGTTACTATACCTGAGCAGGTGCACGCAAAAGCATGTAACTTTCATGAACAATTATATACTTCAATGAGTACTTTTAAATACATTAATATTGGAGAAACGTGCAGATAAAACTTGAGCATGCTTTCTTTTGACGTGGAATGAAGGGCTACATAAGCCACGGAATGATACGACACCATCCATTGTATTCGGTATAAATTAAAGTGTTGATATAAAATGACCGTGGACATGATAAAGAAGTTACCTTAAATCTATTCGCAAACTGTTATTTCACAATACGAATAATGTATTGAAAACAGTGAATCAAATTTCGAGAAAGAAATATTTTTTTTACGTTTGACCCCTCTTTTTGGCCTCTCGATCCCTTTGATTGATTGTTGTTTGACGCCAACTTCAGCATAAGGCATGAATAAAAAGTCAAAGTCAAATTATCTCCCCTTCCTGGTTTTCAACAAAAAATATATTCTTTCATGCACATGTCTATACAGTGTCCATTCCTTTGTGTGAAGTTTTATTGAACAACAATCATATTCCTTCATGCACATGTCCATATAGTGTCCTTCCTTCATGTGAAGTTTCATCAAAATCCTTCGAGTGGTTTTAGAGGAATTGTGCTTACAAGGTAATCTGTGAAGATGGAATGAATGAAAAGTAAAAAATCGAATTATCTCCCCTTCCTGGTTTCAGACAATAATTATATTCCTTCATGCACATCTCCATATAGTGTCCTTCCTTTGTGTAAAGTTTAATTAAAGTCTTTCAAGTGGTTTAAGAGGAGAAGTGTGGACAGACGGACGGACGGACGGACAGGATGACTCCTATATACCCTTAACTTCGTTTGCGGGGGTATAAAAACGTTAAGCCAAACAACCTTAAAATCCATTTTATCCCTGTTTTTATATACAAAATATTTGGGTCAGCAAATTTCAGCATCACAGTGGATGTTGTAACCTTTGCGACTTGACATATTCATGGTAACTCTTATATTAACACCCAATGAGTCATTAAAGTATTTGAGAAAAAATGACAATAGAAAAGTTCACTAGCTTGGATTATTAGTACATTATCTTTAACTTCCAATTTAATAGGTTCACTCCATGATAAACCGTAAATGCCATTGTAGGCAACACATAAGTATATTACAGCATCCCTAAGTGTTACATTGTGAATAGTAAGAGAGGATTCCGTGACCGTAGCTCCTGTATATTTATCAGTGTCAGTGTAGCTAGTTATATATGTGGCGATCCATGTACTATTCCTATACCAATAAAGGAAGTCAACTGAGGAATTTTCCTTTACAGTACAAATTAATTTGACAGTTTTACCGGTTGAAACACTGTATGACTGTTTTTTAAGAAAGGATATGGAGTAAATGAACATGAGACCATAACGCATATGTTAACTCCAACTGCAATTATTTTAATGAGCTGTATGGCCATTTCGGAAATTTA
>MJUU01003841.1:14579-56710 GCA_002080025.1 Modiolus philippinarum | reverse complement strand
TATCGTGTGCGTTTTTGTCACATGTACATTCACTCCATATCCTTTCATTTTTCCTATTAACTCTGTTCAGTAGACCATGATAGTGAGGTCAAGGTCAAAAGCCATATGGCAGACTGACATGTACTAACCAAGTCCAAGCTTAAACCAAATATCATTAACCCTTTGCTTGTAGTTATTAAGGAACAGACTTAAGCAAAAAAAAAAAAAAAAGAAAAAAGAAAAAAAAAACCTGGACACTGGACCGTGAAATTGAGGTCAAGATCAAAACCCATATGGCAGACTGACATGTACCAACATCAACTTTCGTCCCCTTATCTTCGGTCAGTATGGCAGAATAGGTTTTAAATTAGGGTCACTCCCGGTCTCGCATGCGCGCTCCAATACCTATCACTTACATCTCTGGGGTAACATGGTGATCTATAACGTCATTTCCAGTCAAAATGGCTACCTACTTCAGGTCGTGCCTGCGCAGAAAATTACTTTGTGTTCCAGTCACGCGATTTCTGCTTCCGGTCACATGACTTCCGGTGACGTAACTTCCACCTCGACAAATAATCAGCGAACTACCCCTATATGCTACTCAAGGATATCCGACACATTTCGGGAGAGTCTTGTCAGACATCATCAATCTGGCCCTTGGGTGTGTTAGATTTTGTTGCCGCGTATATCTACCAGCGTAAGATTGTATTTAATGCATTCAAAGTTTATATTATATAGTTGGGGCACCTTATTTATCCTGACTTTAAGATTCTTATGTTAAGAGAAAATATCAAGCATTTAAATAAATCATAATTATACTATGGCTTAATTATTTTTTTTTATTTTTGTCTCGACAGTTGATAGGTTTTCATTAAAGATAATGACTAGTTTCAAAAGTAAGATTTTAATTTTATTTTTACACGCATTTTAACTTTAAGCTAAATGCTTAATTAATAGTGTTAAAAAATCGGAATTAAAGGTGTTTTTTACGAACGCGAAAATTATAATAAATCAAAACAATTTAGGTGTTTAATTTTCAAATGGTAAACAAATGCATCTTGGCCACGGAATTATGCAAACATGGAAATTATTAGTGTTATTTTCTTTTTTGGTGATAGCATTGTATTTATGTGTTTGTATGGTTTTGCAAAGACACAATAACATTTATAAAAAATCATTTAAATCAGCCTTTGATCATTGCCATCCATTTGTAACAATATTTTAAGCAAGAAAACATACATTCACTTTTTCATATATAATGCGGATGCTAATAATACATAAACACAAATTCACAAAATACTCGAAGGATTTGAAGTAAATACACACGAGTCAAAGTCTCTACAAACACTTTGTTAAAACCAGGCAATGGAACAACACTTTTATTGTTGTTCTTCACCTTGATTTGTTGACTGATGTTTTACGCCAACTTCAGCAATAATTCAGCTGTATTTGGGCGAGAACTGTTGAGTATACTGAACAATTTTAATAAATACATAAATATCAATATAAAACCATATAACTTGATACAAGTAAAACAAATGTGTAAAATGTTACATAATAGAAGAAATTTTGGTTTAACAGTAACAATATTAGAAATAAGAAGCTTGTTTAAAATTGATCAATTCAAATCTTACTAAATAAATTGATTGCTTTTAAAAATTGAACGATTTTGACGCCAGCTACGTATGTAAATAGGTCTTTAGGACAATCAGCAGAATAAAAATCACGCCTGATATCGGCAACATCTACACATGCAATTAAAACATGTTGAATTGAATCAGGACAGTTGCATGGAATACATTCAGGTCGATCATCACTGTTGAGAATAAAACTATGTGTTGTTCTAGTGTGTCCAATACGGCATCGGGTCAACACTTCCTGTTCCCTACGGTTTTTACTGCAGGAATTCTTCACCTTGAAGTCATAATGAGGCCTTCAACAATGAGATTTTTACATACCTCATAACATGTGAAAAAAATGTGAAGACGGTCCCTAGCACCGGTTTGACCGGAATTAATTGCTAGATGTCGAGCAATGCTACATCAATGTCTTTACTGGTCGTGGATGCGGGATCGTAAACAAACATAAATTAAAAATAACAGGCACATATGTGTCTTAAATAACATTTGAAGAATATGGAAACTAGCAACACAGACGGCGTTTGGCTTGAGAGCATTAAATTATATCAATGATTCATTGGTTAGAGCTTTACTTTAAGTAAGCAATATTTCAGCGATATCAGGATGAAAACAAGCTTACCAATTTAGATTTTTACATAAAAGAAATAAGTTGAGGGAAAAATTTTACTGCCAATTGAAAAGGCAATGAATTAGTAGCGACAGGAAATTAAGCCTTCTATACGACCCCGTTTGCTCTTTGGAAGATACTTTACTGCAAGAAGCATAGAGTGTCTCAAACAGTTAGTGTACGACGGTTCGTGGTCAGACGTTCGATATTCAAGATATCACTACCCGAATAAAAAATATTTAATTCAGAAATTGTCCATCGAGTGTTTTTTTCAATCAGCTAGTGGCTTTTCAGCTATTCCAGGAAGAGTGCTCGTGAATCATTTAAAATAAATTAAAATCATAAGAGAAAACTAATAAAGGTTTAGCAATTAACCAAGACGATGAGTTTTGCATACTACTTGAAATAGCGAGAAGTATAAAGGGGCTGGCATCTTGACTTTCTGTACAGTCTTGATAGACTGCCTTTTTTTTTTAAGTGAAGAAATGGTTTTGTAACTGCATGAAGCTTGGTGTTTCTCCGCAGTTTCTTAACAATAGTTCACGGACAGACTATCTGCATTATGATCTGACCACTACAAATAGGCAGATAATTCACCTATAGTGATGAACGCGCCTCAAGCTCTGTAGACGGAGCCCCTTAAAACCAATTTTATGGAAAAAAGAAGGGAAACGGGGAATGTGTAGAAGAGACAACGACCCAAAGGGGAGTAATAACAACTCAAAGCCACCATAAGATCTTCAATGAACGGTGAGAAAACCCCACACCCAACGGTAGGTCGGAGTCGGCCCCTGAATAAAGAGTAATCAAGTTCAGCGAAATAAACATCATCCTAGACTCCTATAGACATAAACTGACTAGAAAAAATCAGAAAACGCACCAAGGGTGCGAAAGCCGAGTTGCGAACATTTGTTATTTTCATAAGTACATCATTCGGCTGCGTATTGTCCAGAGTACGCGGTCAGTCGATGTATAATCGTATAGTTAAATGTAGGTCATTTTGTAAATATCGTTTTCTTAGTTAAACACAAAAAGGTTTGCATAACAGCACAAAAATGTTATCATGCATTGAACCAACTAATATGATTATTTAGATAGTGTCGAAAATGGTTGAACGGCGCGACCTGAAGGTCGCTTGCCGTTCAACGATTTTCGACACTATCTAAATAATCATATTAGTTGGTTCAATGCATGATAACTTATAGTAGAAGCAAATTTACAATAAGTAAATATACAGATTTCTAAAAAATATACACATTTTTTTATTGCAGAACCAAAAAAGAGAGAAATTACACAAACCCAAAGAAAGGAAAATTGAGACCCATTACAGGTAATTATAATTAATTGAATATTAAAGATATGTTATAATTAATTTTTTTATCATTTAACAGATTGTACATGTTCTATTTTTAATGCTTTAAAATAACAAAGAAATTACTTTTATTTCAGAAAACTCCAATTATATGGAGAGGAAAAAAAGAAACATGTAGCACAACACAAAACAAAGAAAATAAAGAGGTAATTACCATCCTTTTATTTTGCTTCGATACAATGCAAATACATCGAGTAGGAAACCTAAAGTTTTCCCTCTTGCAGTGAAAACATTTTCTTATATTGATGTTAAAAAGCTGTAGATTGTTGTATCATACATATAAATTTTTCAAGAACAACAACAAGAAGATTCTGAACTTGTTGCTCCATTAAAATCCATTTTTATAAACATGTATTCATACAACTTTACTTTTTTTCAGCCTCTTTCAACATGTTCAGAGAATGTTATGCAAACATATTAAGGAGAGGGGGAACCTAGTGCAAACAAAATTAGCACAAAAGCAACTATTCATAGTAATCCAGAGGTAACTAATATTCTGAATATTATAACAATTCCTTATGCTTAGTTATATAATTTCAATAGTGTGTGGCATGATGTTATATACTGAATTCTGTCTAAATGGAACCTCCCAGGACTGAAGAATTAATTCAGTTTTCCCATGTTTGGCTAACACAGGTTCAATATAAAGGGACATTGGTTATGTTGGTAGGATGGGTCTTTACATTTTGTTTATTTAGACAGGTTTTGGGTTTTTGGTTTAGTCAAAGGTTGGTTTAGACAGTTTTCACTGTATTTTATGGTATATTATTATTATTAGATCACTAGACTTCTTCCAATTGTTGCACTTTAAAGTTAATTAATGTATATTATCTCAATCAAGAATTAACATACTCTGTACAATGTAAATGACATGTTTAGTAAAATCTTACACCTGTTTTTTTTATTATAATTTAGGAGAGGAAATCATCAACTAAGCAAAAGAAAGGAACTCTAATTAATACGGTAAATATAATATTCATATAAATAAAATAAAAAAACAAAATAAGTAGAAAAATTGAAAGAGTGAAAGAAACATCATTTTGCATAGACAATGGAAGTCCAATCAACCCCCCCACCCCCAATTTTGTTCAATTTTTATTAGAATTTCAGCAAAAATCAATACAACTTATTATCTGAAACCTTAATGAAACATGCCCTTTTCTATAGTTTGATCCATTTGTGTTTTTGTGAGAGTTACATGTATATATAATTGTTTTATATTCCATTTCAGCTAACAATCTATCCCTCAAATCTCAAATTGCAACCTGTTAAAGTCACACAATAGCAGGTATGTGCATTGCAAATATATGCAAATTTAATTTTGAAAAGCAAAAAAGATTGGGAGGGGTACAGTCTCTTTATGACAATTTAAGTGAAGGGGTACAGTCTCTTTATGACAATTTAAGTGAAGGGGTACAGTCTTTTTATGACAATTTAAGTGAAGGGGTACAGTCTCTTTATGACAATTTAAGTGAAGGGGTACAGTCTCTTTATGGCAATTTAAGTGAAGGGGTACAGTCTCTTTATGACAATTTAAGTGAAGGCGTAAAGTCTCTTTATGACAATTTAAGTGAAGGGGAACAGTCTCTTTATGACAATTTAAGTGAAGGGGTACAGTCTCTTTATGACAATTTAAGTGAAGGGGTACAGTCTCTTTATGACAATTTAAGTGAAGGGGTACAGTCTCTTTTAGTAATATTGAACACTTCTTCGTATTAAATTAATTACCTCCCTTAGTTTTATTACCTCCCTTTTTTAATTCTGACTTTTCATTCTATCTAATTTTTAAGTTATTGACACCCAAAAAAGTGTGTTGGTGAACATAATTAGAACTATAAAATGAATTTACATGTTCTAGCAATATAAAAAAACTACTTTGGTATAAACAATGAATCAATAGGGATCTTCCTCTAATCATAATTCATGTCTGTGCAAAGTTTCATTAAGATATGACATGTGGTTCTCAAGATATCACGTGGAAACCAAAAGTTGACGCCCGGACGCCCGGACACCATTCATCAAATTATAAGCCGAGTTCGACTTCGTCGCAACTCGGCTAAAAAGACAAGACACAAAGGCTTAATAAATTTCCTGACTTAGGACAGGCGGAAACCTGCTGTGGAGGGGTTAAACTAGTTTTATTGGGCCCAAACCTTCCCCTACAGCCAATGTGAGTGGAGTCCGTTGCCCATTTGAGTTGTTAATATATAACAAAATACCGAAGTTACTGAAAATTTAATTTTCATTTCGACGACTTATTCATGCAGATTAAATCAAAAAACAAAATCAACAAAATTTAGTAAAACTTGGGAACACTGAATCTTTGAAAAAAAGTGTTCTGCTACATATTTTCCGTCACAATATAAATTAGATTATAAGGGGAACCCCTGCCATTTTTTTTTTTTTTTGAAAGGGGGACTCAGAAGATTGAATCTTAGAAAAACAGTATTCTGCTACATATTTTTCTTCGCTTTTTTAGATATTTGTATAAACTAGATTATAAGGGGAACCCCTGCCAAATCTTTACTTTGAAAGGGGGACTTTGAATGTTTTAAAACTGATTTCAGCAATATGTATAACCTGGATTATAAGGGGAACCCCTGCCCAAGTTAATTTTGGATGGTGGTCTGAATTGGGTTGTTATGGATAGTGGAGCTTTTAGTTGCCATGGAAACCAGAACGCTGAATCTTAAAAAGAAATTCTGCTTCACAATTTCAGAAATATGTATAAACTAGATTATAAGGGGAACCCCTGCCATTTTTTTTTTGAAAAGGGGAAGGGGCTTTAAATGTTTTGATTTCAGCAATATATATGTAACCTGGACTTTAAGGAGAACCCCTGCCCAATTTTTTTTTAGATGTGGTCTGAAATAAGTTGCAATGGATAGTGGAGATTTTGGTTGCTATGTATACCCAACTAGAAAACTGAAATTATTAGAACAGGGTATTCTGATACACACTTTCAATGTCAGCAATAATAAAATAAAAAACTAGATTTTAAGGGAGAACCCCTGCCCAAAGTTTTTTTGGAAATTAACTTGGAATGTTTTGACTTTTAGTCAAGTTACAAACTTCCTCAAAAGTTACATTATAAATTTCTGATTGAAATAAAAGAATGTATATGCTGATATGCAACTATTTGCCTATCCGATGATGTACTTATGAAAATAACAAATGTTCGCAACTCGGCTTTCGCACCCTTGGTGCGTTTTCTGATTTTTTCTAGTTAGTTTATGTCTATAGGAGTCTAGGATGATGTTTATTTCGCTGAACTTGATTACTCTTTATTCAGGGGCCGACTCCGACCTACCGTTGGGTGTGGGGTTTTCTCACCGTTCATTGAAGATCTTATGGTGGCTTTGAGTTGTTATTACTCCCCTTTGGGTCGTTGTCTCTTTGACACATTCCCTTTTTCCCTTCTTTTTTCCATAAATTGGTTTTAAGGGGCTCCGTCTACAGAGCTTTAGGCGCGTACATCACTATAGGTGAATTGTCTGCCTATTTGTAGTGGTCAGATCATAATGCGGATAGTCTGTCCGTGAATTATTGTTAAGAAACTGCGGAGATGCAGTTACAAAACCATTTCTTCACTTTAAAAAAAAAGGCATTCTATCAAGGCTGTACAGAAAGTCAAGATTCCTGCCCCTTCCTACTTCTCGCTATTTCAAGTAGTATGCAAAACTCATTGTCTTGGTTAATTGCTAAACCTTTATTAGTTTTCTCTTATGATTTTAATTTATTTCAAATGATTCACGAGCTCTCTTCCTGGAATAGCTGAAAAGCCACTACCCGAACGTCATCTATATTAAATGCTTTTTAATGCACGTTTTTGATTGAAAAAAAAAAAACACTCGATGGACAGTTTCTGAATTAAATTTTTTTTATTCGGGTAGTGATATCTTGAATATCGAACGTCTGACCGTGAACCGTCTTACACTAACTGTTGGAGACACTCTATGCTTCTTACAGTAAAGTAACCTACTATACTTATCTTCCAAAGAGCAAACGGGGTCGTATACAAGGTTTAATTTCCTGTCGCTACTAATTCATTGCCTTTTCAGTTGGCAGTAAAATTTTTCCCTCAACTTATTTCTTTCTTGTAAAAATCTAAATTGGTAAGCTTGTTCTCATCCTGATATAGCTGAAATATTGCTTACTTTAAGTAAAGCTCTAACCAATGAATCATTGATATAATTTAATGTTCTCAAGCCAAACGCCTTCAAATGTTATTCAAGACACATATGTGTCTGTTATGTTTAATTAATGTTTGTTTACGATCCTGCATCCACGACCAGTAAACACATTTTTTCACATGTTATGAGGTATGAAAAAATCTCATTGTTGAAGGCCTCATTGTGACTTCAAGGTGAAGAATTCCTGCAGTAAAAACCGTAGGGAACAGGTAGTGTTGACCCGATGTCGTATTGGACACACTAGAACAACACATAGTTTTATTCTCAACAATGATGATCGACCTGAATGTATTCCATGCAACTGTCCTGATTCAATTCAACATGTTTTAATTGAATGTGTAGATGTTGCCGATATCAGGCGTGATTTTTATTCTGCTGATTGTCCTAAAGACCTATTTACATACGTCGCTGGCGTCAAAATCGTTCAATTTTTTAAAAGCAATCAATTTAAATAAGATTTAAATTGATCAATTGAGTAAGATTTAAATTGAGTAAAATTTAAATTGATCAATTGAGTAAGATTTAAATTGATCAATTTTAAACAAGCTTCTTATTTCTAATATTGTTACTGTTAAACCAAAATTTCTTCTATTATGTAACATTTTACACATTTGTTTTACTTGTATAAAGTTATATGGTTTTATATTGATATTTATGTATTTATTAAAATTGTTCAGTTTACTCAACAGTTCTCGCCCAAATACACCTGAATTATTGCTGAAGTTGGCGTAAAACATCAATCAATCAATCAAGGTGAAGAACAACAATAAAAGTGTTGTACCATTGCCTGGTTTTTACAATGTATTTCTAGAGACTTTGACTCGTGTGTATTTACTCCAAATCCTTCCAGTATTTTGTGAATTTGTGTTTATGTATTATTAGCATCCGCATTATATATGAAATAGTGAATGTATGTTTTTTTGCTTAAAATATTGTTACAAATGGATGGCAATGATCAAAGGCTGATGTAAATGATTTTTTTTTTAAATTTTATTGTGTCTTTGCAAAACCATACAAACTCATAAATACAATGCTATCACCAATACAGAAAATAACACTGATGATTTCCATGTTTGCATAGTTCCGTGGCCAAGATGCATTTGTTTACCATTTGAAAATTAAACAACTAAATTGTTTTGATTTATTATGATTTTCACGTTCGTAAAAAAAACACCTTTAATTCCGAATTTTTAACACTATTAATTAAGCATTTAGCTTAAAGTTAAAATGCGTGTAAAAATAAAATGAAAATCTTACTTTTGAAACTAGTCATTATCTTTAATGAAAACCTATCAACTGTCGAGACAAAATAAAAAAAATTATTAAGCCATAGTATAATTATGATTTATTTAAATGCTTGATATTTTCTCTTAACTTAAGAATCTTAAAGTCAGGATAAATAAGGTGCCCCAACTATATAATATAAACTTTGAATGCATTAAATACAATCTTACGCTGGTAGGTGTACGCGGCAACAAAATCTAACACACCCAAGGGCCAGATTGATGATGTCTGACGAGACTTTCCCGAAATGTGTCGGATATCTTTGAGTAGCATATAGGGGTAGTTCGCTGATTATTTGTCGAGGTGGAAGTTACGTCACCGGAAGTCATGTGAACGGAAGCGGAAATCGCGTGACTGGAACACAAAGTATTTTTCTGCGCAGGCGCGACCTGAAGTAGGTATTTCGTATAGGTAGCCATTTTGACTGGAAATGACGTTATAGATCACCATGTTACCCCAGAGATGTAAGTGATAGGTATTGGAGCGCGCATACGAGACCGGGAGTGACCCTAATTTAAAACCTATTCTGCCATACTGACCGAAGATAACGGGACGAAAGTTGATGTTGGTACATTTCAGTCTGCCATATAGGTTTTGATCTTGACCTCAATTTCACGGTCCAGTGTCCAGGTTTTGTTTTGTTTTGTTTTTTTGTTTTCTTTTTTTCTTTTTTTTTTTTGCTTAAGTTTTTTTTTTTTTTTTTNTAACTACAAGCAAGGGTCAATGATATTTGGTTTAAGCTTGGACTTGGTTAGTACATGTCAGTCTGCCATATGGCTTTTGACCTTGACCTCACTATCATGGTCTACTGTACAGAGTTAGTTTCTCAATTACTGTAGGTGGTACGTTAATAATATTTGGCTTGTAGGTTGCTCTTGAGTAGTACATGACTGTTTTAGCGACCAAGCAGGGACGGGCGAGACATCTATTAGGGTCCACTTTTGTTCTCACACTACCAATACGAATGGGTTCTTATTCATTTTTACACTGAGGTAAAGGTTACTCATAATCTGAAATAATATCGAATTAGTATCTACACTAAATAGTTCTAAACTTAATCACTGACATATTTATTCAATAACTTGGCTGAGTCTTGCACATTCGTTTGTGCTTGTTTTTGCACCGAAGTGGAAGATCTACAATTTGTACCTTTCTGTCGTGTGTTTGCTTACGGGAGTTATGGGTCTGTTGCAATGTCGTAATATTCTAGCCCGATATTCTTGAATTGCAATTGTAAATCTTAGCTTTACGTATTTACAATAAAATATTCTTAGAATTTTGCAATTAACAGCATCAAACACTTAATTTTATACTATATACTACTTCTCGCCGATGACAAAAGTTTTGCGTATAATTATCCGTTTGGTTTGTCTTACAATGTAGTAAAAAATCCTTACAATCTAACTAGCGTAAGATTCGCATTGTGTTCTCTTTTTATAGGAGCTGAAATATATGGAACTGAAATCAAATTAGAAGAAAAAGTGCAAAATGTGTGGACTGGCAGCAATGTTCGATTCCATTGCACCATTACAACACCAGCTCTTGATATTTATTCAGGACTGCGATATGTTGGATGGGAAAAATTTGGGACGTTTGTTACCCGAACGGTTTTGTATCTACAAGAGCAAACTGATTACAAATTCGTGAGGGTATCTTCTTACAGACTGTATAATGTAACACGTCCAGATGGAGGAAGATATAGGTGTTTTATTTCAATATTATATTCCACTGACAGGAGCCAATTTTGTACACTAAATGTTATAGGTATGTAGACAGTTTGCAAAATTTGCACGATTTTAGGATGTTCGCTAATTAATCATAAAATAAAAGAATTTCAGTTAAATAACAAATTACCTAAGTTTACTGTAACTTTACTTTCTGCAAAATGCGATGTTTTGCTAAAAAATTTAAAAGAGTAATTGAAGCCAAAAAAAAATAAAGATTGCTATTTTCGTTTTTTACATTAAAAAAATACCATGGGAAATTAGACAAGGTTTTTTCATGAATAAATGTTAGAAAACACAATCGTTAGCAGAATGCTCCAAAATATATGTACAATAAACTCCTGGACAGAAGTTAAGGGGAACCTCAGGCAAAAATTTATAAGGGGATTATTCGATCATTCTTGAAAGAGTTATGGGACTTTATTCAAATTTTAAGGCAATTTTTTACATATCGCAATTTTACTTAACAACCCTTTGATGAGCTTGCTTTTAACTATGTTGAAGTACTTGAACTGATAGTATCACAAGTTGTACTCTGTTTTGAAAAATATCGACTTTTCCCACAAGAGTTACGCGGTTTATTACGTCAGTTATAAGACAATTTTTAAAAAAAAAAGTTTATATCCTTGCTATATATATATTTCAAAATGTTCATATTTCTTGCAAGAGTTATAGGAATAAGAGGCATTAAACATTTCGCATTCTAACGTATGAATCCAGATAAGTTCACTTCAAATGTTTCAGAGTTTTTCTTATAAAATACAACAGCCATAAGTTCACTTCAAACGTTTCAGAGTTTTTCTTATAAAATACAACAGCCATCAAACTTTATTTGTAAGTTTTAAAACACTAAAAACTTTTATGAGGTTACAACAGGCTATCAAATATCATGCGACTTTGCTCAGATGTTTACTTTCATATGACGTAATGAACTTTGAGTGCAATTGTTTTGACGTTTGATAGGGTTGTAATAGCCTTGCACTGCAGATGTGTTTCTTATGACTAAAATGCAGTTTTGCCTGTAAATACTATTCACAGCGAATTAGGTATACACGATAAATATTTACCTTCTCGGGTGGTTGCAGCTACAATCGTTTTTATTAACACTGAAACAAAGCCAATACACCATAATGTGGAAAACAAACTACAACAAATGTATGTATTTGTTAATAACCCGTTTTTACATGGAAAACGCAGTTTTTAACAAGATAATTCTCTGCTTTGAATTTATCTGTCTTTCCTGCATATCAATTAATATAGTATAACGGAAGTTTTGTTACCGATTCGAAAAAGATTGTGGACAATAATGGAAGAGCCCACTTGTGGGCGAGTCTATTATTGGAGACAATAGTTGAAGTATCGAAAAATAAACTTCTATTATTCTTTTTATCGGTAATTTGTATGAGTTTCCTTGACTCTCTTCAGGCCAATATTTTCAGTATTTGCTACTGCCCGAATACGAAAAAATATTGGCAAAAAGTAACACAAGCCACGCCTACTCTGTCATAGAGCACATCAATTGAAAAAAAGAAATAAACATCTACAAAACCCGAAAAGGGTCGCATAAAAAGAAAACAAATAACCGATAAAGGTGAAATAATTTATCATAATGACAATTCCTCTGGACAAAATACTTTATCCCTCTCAGGTGATTACTGTAAAATATTGGAACACCCTACAACCAGTGCAATAAAATTCAAATATATTTTTACTTAGATCCACCTGAAGTCAAAATACTTCGACTGAAATATACTGCTTATGTTGGTACCACTATTAAATTGGGATGTTCCGTATCACATGATATAGGATTGGCAAATATATTTTGGTTCACTAATGGTGGATATATTGTCCCTGGTGGTAATAAATATACAGGCAGTACAGTGACTTCATCACTAACAATACACAATGTAACATATAATGATGCTGGCAAATACTATTGTGTTGCATTATATAACTATGGAAACAGATGGAGTGAACCAACTCGATTGAAAATATTAGGTAATGTTATAGAAACACAGATCAATGGAATCATTTTATTTAC
Source organism: Modiolus philippinarum (assembly GCA_002080025.1). Lineage (NCBI taxonomy): Eukaryota > Metazoa > Mollusca > Bivalvia > Mytilida > Modiolidae > Modiolus > Modiolus philippinarum. The sequence continues at coordinate 43,870 of MJUU01003841.1, read as the reverse complement.
AATGAGTATTTGGGACATTGTCTCTCGATCAATTAATAGCCGATAATGTTAGGGAAGCAATATTGTTTTGGCTATATGCAAGATGTGCAAGAAAAAATAACTGTCTAGTGACGACAATCTGAAGAGGCTGGATGTACTGTAATCTCAATTTGTTGTTATTTTATTTTTTGATCATTTTACAACCCTAACATTCGTACCAGAGACTGTAAACGGATATCTTGTACCGTCAAATCAAGACTAACTCCCTATATAATGAACTATTTGTGTGATCCTAACAAACGATTAACTTTCATATTGCTGTTCATCCCGAGGGAACCCCAGGGTATAGAAATAAGACCCAGTATCTCCGGCTTGCGGGGTATGACCTTCCTAAACGGGGCTGACCCCGAGGGACCCCGGGATATAGAAATAGGACCCATTCCGTGGTTGTGCGGAATTAATAAATACACAACCCATCTTTCGGATGAGTTGTAAACTTAGGTCCACGCGTCGGAAGAAATGCCACGCTTCCTGCACGTTAAATAACCCTCAGAATTTCCCGTCCCAAGACCCTTTCCATACCCCAAAGTTATTATTTATTAACAAACTTGCTCTCGTCTTGATATAGCTGAAATATTGCTCAGTAGACGTTAAACAATATTCAATCAATCATATTACTGTTCATTATCATTTTATTGCTTATTGGATGAAAGCCAAAAAATGCGCGTAACAATGTGAGCGTTTTTGTGTTAAAAGTTGTCGCAACAACGAGACGTCAGTGTATTTTCACAACCTGGATTTCCACAACCGTTTCCAGGCCGTTGCGATTTATGTCGTAACCAAAGGCAATGAACGAATGATTGAAAGTCAATTGTGTGTTAAATGCTGTTTATATACAAATTCAGCTCGTCCACTTTTTTGCTATTACAATTCAACACAAAATGAAGGCTGGGCAATGGAGTTACTCCGCATAAAGTATGTAATATAACAAATATTGCCTTAAAACAACAGAAGATAACATATTGAAATATATGTTGCACAATGTCAGTGACAAAAATAAGCACGTATAATCAAAATAAAAATAGTCACAAGTTAAAAGATAAAAAAGACAATTACACAAAGTATTATTTATATATTTTTAGATGTTATCTTTAATTTTTTTATTTGTTGTCATAAATCCGCAACATACTTTAAAGTCGTTAGTCGGAAAAGGTTTTATCCAGTCTTGTTTTTATCTATTTTGGCAAATATGAATATACCGTATGAGGGGTTATTTTTGCTGGTCGCAGATTTTACAGTTTCCTTTAAAAATGTTTGGTTTTATTTTAGCGGGACTGAAATATTCGCGATTACATATAATTGTAATGAATTAAGTCTCATATAAATTAAATTTCGCAGTATTTTATTTTGGCGACATCAGAATAACGGCGAATAAAGAGAAAATTTCCAGTCCTTGCAAAAATAACCACTTATATACGGTATTATAATAAAAAGAAAGGTTTGTACACTTAGATTCAGCAGTGAGGATAGAGAAACTATTATTCGGATTCTGTTTGGTTTTATGCATTTTAAACATTTATTGAAATTATGGATTTCCTTTGCTTGGGTTCTAGTGCTGCTGATGAGGAATAAATTTCCGAAATGGCCATACAGCTCATTAAAATTATTGCAGTTGGAGTTAACATATGTGTTATGGTCTCATGTTCATTTACTCCATATTCTTTCGTAAAATATTTAATACAGGAGTTTGTCTTTTATTGCAGTGTGGAGTTGGTAAAACAATTCCCCGTGGTAGAGATGTATGCTCTTTTTTTTTCTTAGATATGGTGTACTTGTATATGAGATAATATCTCATGTGTACACTTTGTTCGATTACTATTATCTAAATTAATGTAAATTCTAAAACCGAAGGCTTAACTCCCTCCATCGTAGTTTTGTCCTTAGCTATATTTGATATTACTGATTATTCGGATTCCGTTTGGTTTTATGCATTTTAAACATTTATTGAAATTATGGATTTCCTTTGTTTGGGTTCTAGTGCTGCTGATGAGGAATAGATTTCCGAAACGGCCATACAGCTCATTAAAATTATTGCAGTTGGAGTTAACATATGTGTTTTGGTCTCATGTTCATTTACTCCATATCCTTTCGTAAAAAACAGTCATACAGTGTTTCAACTGGTAAAACTGTCAAATTAATTTGTACTGTAAAGCAAAATTCCCCAGTTGACTTCCTTTATTGGTATAGGAATAGTACAGGGATCGCCACATATATAACTAGTTACACTGACACTGATAAGTATACAGGAGCTACGGTCACGGAATCCTCTCTTACTATTCACAATGTAACACTTAGGGATGCTGTAATATACTTATGTGTTGCCTACAATGGCATTTACGGTTTATCATGGAGTGAACCTATTAAATTGGAAGTTAAAGATAATGTACTATTAGTAGTTATAGGTTATGCATATCCCGTGGCCGCCGCCTTGCTGCGCCCCACGGGATATGCATAACCAGTATAGGTTTATATAGAATAACAAAAAAGCTTTAGCACCTTCACCCCACCCTTAAAAAAAAATTACCCTGGAGTACACCGAAGGGGAAAGAGTTACACAGAAAAAGTGAGAAAAAAAATTTAAAAATTTTTGACCCCCCCCCNTAATTATATGAATTACCGAGTAATACACAATAAAGGAAAAAATAATATGAATTACCGAGTAATACACAATAAAGAAAAAAATAATATTAATTACCGAGTAATACACAATAAAGAAAATTAAATATATGAATTACCGAGTAATACACAATAAAAAAATTAACATATATATATACACACAAAAAAAAGAAAATTAAATATATGAATTACCGAGTAATACACAATAAAAAATTAACATAATATACACACAAAAATAAGAAAATTAAATATATGAATTACCGAGTAATACCCAATAAAAAATTAACATATATACACACAAAAAAAGAAAATTAAATATATGAATTACCGAGTAATACCCAATATAACCTTTGAAAATGAATGCAAATAAAATATCTCATTTAATTTACATGTTATTCCAAGTATAGATGTATTTCACATTTTAATTTATTAATGTAAATATCAGGCTGAAATTAGTTTTACATTACGTTGAAGTCAACTATGTTAAACTTTTATTACGATATGTTTATTTATCCATGCTTACTGCATGTTTGTGAATTTTGTCCTTATGTACAATTCTTATATGTACGCTTTTGAATGACTTTGGTCTACATGTAGGTGAAACACTACATTATCATGATTATTGATTGTCTTGTGTAGGGCGGACATGGTTATTTAGCAGGTGGTAAATCAGCCAATAGAATCCATGTTTACATCTGCATAACCGCACAAATGTATTTGTAGGATTCACAGACCACAAATAAAATAACAACAGAAAACATCATTAAAACAAGTCTAGAAAAATCAAAGTCAAAGGTTACAAATTTTCAGGACACTTCAAGATTAACAACAGGTAAAGAACATGTATATGAAACTGAGAGTAACATAAGATGGATAACTCTTATTATCAATACATTGTGACTAAAGATGGACAACTCTGTTGATCTTTCCTAACTTGTGTACATGTATCTACATGTAGTGTTTTGTTATGTATATTGTTCACTAAACTCACTTATCGTTATATCTACTTGACTACAATTGTTAAACAAAAGGAACATCACTGAGCAATAGTATGCATAGTGAATACCTGATGTCCTCAATAATATCAAGGGTGGGGGGTATCAAAATAAAAGGAACAATGTAAAATTTTATCTAAATTTCACAATTCAAGATATATATATTTTTGTATTTCAGACACCTATACAGGAGAGAGTACTTATTTTGAATATTCAACATCATCTATAGGAGTGAATATAACACGTAAGTTAAATTTTCATTGTTGAATAATAAGAAAATATATGAAGTTTTATACAAATAAGAATTAACATATATATTGATTGATTAAATTTCATGACCATTTGACAGTTAACTCCTTGTAAGTGATAAAAGAGTCAATGGTTGCTTTAATAATTGTTCTTCATCTTGAAGTCACCAAGAAACCTTCCACAATCATGTATACAATAGATAACAATCAGATTCTAGTTTATATAGGTATGCTGAGTAGACAGACTTTAAATTCAGCCGTTAGAAATTGTAGAAGAATCCCCAAATTAATCTAAGAGAGAATTTGTTAGATCAAGAAGAGAATGCGAACTGTCTTGGATTCAAAAACTACATACAGCTTATCCACTAGGGTTAAATGACAACATCATGGGTCAGGGAAACATTTCTCAGTACGCTTCTATTAACATCATGGGAATTTCTTCTCCAAAATTACGCCATCGCAGATCACATGGTCGAAGAGTAAATTATAATATCAAAAGCAAACGTAAAAACCTTGTAAATATAAAAGATCTTTATACTGTTTTCAAAAACAATGGGCGGCATGGTTTGTTCACTTAACTTTGTTCAATTCCTGTAACACAACTTTATAACATCTCTTTGGAATGTGATACTTTGTCTGTTAATAGTCCACTATATGAATCGTCAAAAATTATTGATGCTTTGTTTTCATCGACTTTATCCGAGAATCGATTTGACCTTATTGATATTGCAGGCATTTTTCGGGACCCAGATATTCAAAAGCTTGTACCCGTCTATTTTGACAATCAGGACATGCCTATCATTTCCTTTTCTTATAAAAAACCTACTAGAAACATTTTTTTTCAATTACTCTTCTATCACCTGTGATGCTGATTTTGAGAAAAACTACCCTAGCATCTGAGACTTTACCACGTCCCCATATCGGTATGACCCATGTGGAAATATATTAACGGGGAATCTTAACATCATTGTAGATAAAGAAATTAGACAATTCTTTAGAAAAGGGCCTAAATATCGCCCACCTTCAAAAATAAACTGGCAAGCATGTTTTGATATAATTAATGACGCCGTAACGAATTACTGTAAAAAATGGTGCAAACGAGAAAGTGCAGACAAACATGCATTTAATTTGTTTAAAGATGGAATTATTACCAAGGTCACCAACAGAATAATTTTTATAAAGATAACTATGTTGAGTCACCTCCTAAGCTGTCTGTAAATAGAATTAAGTCTAAATTGAAGGATCTTGATAAAAAATATGTGATTGTACCTGTTGACAAGGCTTCTAACAACGTTGCTATTGTCTGAAAGAAATACTATATCGATGTTCAACAAAATGAACTGGTCAAGTCAGACACTTTCAAACGTACTAATTGGGACGAAAACACGTTAACCAAACAATATTATAAGGATACAGAAATGCTTAAAGTTCCACCTAAAGATAACATCTTACCTCCCATGTACTGGGTTCCGAAGCTTCACAAAAATCCATTTAAACATTGTTTTATTTCTGCATCTAGTAAGTGTTCTACTACTAATTTATCCATCCATTTAACTAGTTCACTTACTTGTATAAAGGAGTTGGTTATTAAATACTGTGAAAAAACTTACCAAAACTCTGGTGTAAATTACTTTTGGAGTGTAAAAAATTTCATTGAAGTTTTAGATAAACTACAATCAATTCAAAGACCAGTCTCATCTATCGACAGTTATGATTTTTCTACGCTTTATACTACCCTTCCACATGATTTGATTAAATCCAAATTGGGACAACTTATTAAATGGTCTTTTAAATTTTCTGGCCTGCAGTTTATTTGCTCTAATAAAAAAAACAAGGATTCTTCTCTAATATTACCTACAATAATCATTGTTCCTGGACATGCGATGATATGATTAATGCACTCAATATTTTGCTAGACAATATTTTTGTTCGTTTTGGGAACACTATTTATCATCAGGTCATAGGTATTCCCACGGGTACAAATTGTGCATCTCTAATTGCAGATCTTTTTCTTTTCTGTTACGAACGAGACTTCATGAAAAAACTTCAAAACGGAACAATACCTAACAGTGATAATCTTGTTTCTATTTTCAATGATAACAGCAGGTATATTGACGATATCCTCACTATTGATAATCCCCAGTTTTTAGATTATGTAGACATTATTTACCCGCAACAACTAAAAGTAAATAAAGCTAACAACGATTCTAAATACTGCCCTTTTCTGGATCTTACTATCATTATTGACTCCGGTAAAATAAAAACTAAAATATATGATAAACGGGATGATTTCGATTTCACTATCACTAATTTCCCTTTTCTTGACGGCGACATCTCTCTAGGTCCATCCTATGGGGTGTATATTTCTCAACTGGTACAATTCGCACGAGTGTGTTCTACTCTTGACGATTTTAATGAACGTAACCTTACTATCACAGCCAAACTTTTACAACAGGGTTACAGATTTCATAAGTTGTTGAATACATTTAAGAAGTTTTATAATAGATATGAACATTTGATGTCTAAATATGGTGTTACTCGTAAACAGCTTATTACTAAGGGCATTTCCAATCCTCGTTTTTACGGAAATGTTGTTAAAAAATGCCAGAAATTGATTAAAAGTCCAGAAAAGCTGGGACGTAACTTACATTCTTTACGTAATAGGGGATATCGACAAGATATTCTGCTTGCATCCATTAAATTAGCTTTGAGACCTAATGACCTGAAAAGTTTGCACACATACTGGCCTCTCACTGATACTGCCGATATTAACTGAAATCTATGATGATTCTTGACCAAACCCTTCGGGAAGTTTTGAATTTGATTTTTCTTCCGTAGTGCGACAGTGTTCTACCAGCAGACTAGGCTCCTTGAGCTAGCCGGCAGTTTAGCGGCGAGCACTCCTTGACCCATCTTTCTAAATTATGTATTGTTTTTTCTTTCCCTTCAAGATTGTGGTCATGGAGTTAGTGGTCTACCTGTATTGGGTTTTATTCGTATGTTTATTATACTATAGGGAAACGGGACAGATAAAGGGGAGGTTTGGGTACCCATAAACCGGTTTAACCTTACCGCTGGCTTTTGCTAGTGCCGGTACCAAGTCCTGTCCCGAGTTCCTATCGTTGTCTACGTTTGTCTTTTGTCTTATTCGTGTTCTTCGTGTGTAGTTCCATAGCAGATTGTGGCATGTGATTATGATTTTCAGCCATTGTAGGTGTTTCCTGTTATCCAGTTTTTACATTGATACTAACTATTAAATGATTATAAGAGTTGAACAGATACATGTATATAGATATTACTTCATTGTAATCGTTTAAGGTTTTTAATTTTTCTGAAAAATATATTGTAATTCTAGAAGTAGAGGTCTAATGTTCAAATACTTAATTTTCACATCTTTATTCACAACCTTATGCTTACATTAATCCATTAAAAACAGACTCTTTGAAGAATTATGTGATCGGAATTGGAACATTTGCTGCCGCTACATTATTTGTTTTGATTTTAACCTGTGTTGTATTTGGAAAGAATATTTGGGTGAAATGTCGGAGTAATCCAGTTGTAAGGAATAGACACATTGATACTACAGAACTTAAATATTTGCCTCAACTTTCTGTCAGAAATGCTATATTTGAATCCGATGATACTTTGTTTGAAGTAACAGTACAAAATCCTTCTAAACAGAAAATTAATTAATTTTTGTTTACTCTTTATCTTTTCAGACCTTTTTGCAGTTATCATTATCTTCATTTTACGATATTTACCTATTACACCTCATCTCCATGAAGTTTTATTTTTTTTTACCAGAATTATCGCTTTAATTGTTGAAACATATCAAAATCATCAGAGACATCAAATTATAAACCAGAGAAACAGAAATGAACCTATCCCTGTTTTGAGAAGAGGAACAAGATCTCGTAGAAGACCAGAATTTTTACATATATAATAACTTTTAGAAAATATCAAATAAAAAATCACTTGCCCCTTTTAAATCTTGCATGGTGTGCAATATTTCTTGACTGTTTTTTATCAGGAATTTCATTTCTTCTTCAACGAGGGTGATGCTATCATCACTCCCAAGATCATTCAGTCTGATCGTAACCTTTTTGTCTTCAACACTCATTTTTAAAAATTTGAAGTAAAAGGCACCATAGCAACTTTCTTCTTCATGGGTGAACACAAAATATTCCTGCACGTTGATTTTGAATTCAAAATTTTATAATCGAAATACGTAAAGAAATGTTTAAAACATAAAGTAATAACAATATACCAGAGACAAGTTTTATACATTCCTATTTTTAATACAGATAAGACAGATGAGACGATTATCATTTTTTAAGTAATTAACTTTAATGATTTAATAGCTATTAAGCAGATTTTCTCAGTTTTTTTATTATTAACAATTCATGTAGGTTTCTGTTTAGAAGTATTTATTAACTTTATCATATTAAGTACCTGATGATTACTTCGTCCTTAAAATGTATGGCTTTACATAAGTTATCTGTTTATTTAGTTAATATGAGTTATTTCATAGTAAAATATTTATTAATGATGGCCACTCCTTAGGTTTTTGAAACTGTCTCTGACTTTCGGAGTTCTCTTACTTTATCCATTAGGATGCAACAGAACATTTTGCAAACTGACCCCCACTTTTCTTTTCAAAATATGATAGTATACATCTTCAATAGACATCTGACAAAATTTGATGAAATTCTTGATATGCCTTCATCTCATTTCAAAGGTTGATTACCTTAGTGCAAAATGAATAAAAGGTCTAGAGGAGTTCGGTTTCCCGCCAAAATTTCAGCCGTTTAAATCTCAAAAAACGCCCACACTGACTTATCAATACTTTTTGTTTAAAATGATGTATGATCCATATTCTTATAAATAAAAATAATAATTTTAAATCCTTGATATAATAAACTTGAGGAGTGGCCATCCTTAAAGTATGATTTTTGAAGTTTAAAAAAAAAATAAATAAAAGAGGTATCAAACACTATCATATTCTTATCATTATACCTACATGTATTTAGATTTTGATCTTCAAAATAAGTTTTATAATCAAGTAGTATCACAGTTGAACATTCATGACATTAAAAGTTTGTATATATGTTTTGCTTGTTTGATCTGTTTTTGTTTTTTTTTTTTTTTTTTATAACATTCCATTATCATCAGGTGTGCTGATACTTTTTATTATATTTCATTATTGAAATACTCAGGTTGTGCAATAGCTATTTACCAGTATTGAACCTGTTTGTTTGATGCAAACATTGTTATCATGTATGAACTAGATACACTGTTTGTATGTTAAGGTAGATAGACACTGTTGCGCTGCGCAATTCAATCGCGCATTACAAAAATAAAGAGTCGAATTCGGAGTAGTTTTGATTTTCGGGCCGGAACAGTAATTTGACGGCTTTCCTTTGTAACGTCATAATAAAATGACAGATGTGAAACGTCATATTTCGTTTACTTTGCCGCGAATTAACTCCCTTTTCCCGTAAAGTATGTTAAATCCGGAAATTTTGTAAAATATCTCCGTTAAAAGCATGGTGACATATATATTTTTTCATTGTAACTCATAAATTACATAGTTAACTATCTGTTCACAAAAATACATCAAATTCTCATTGATAAAAAGTTAATTTCTATTAAGCTAAAAATTGTCTTTCCATATTTTCCCCGTGCATTCTATGTAAATTTAGGTGAAAAAATGGCTAAAAATGAACAAACTTTGATCTCAATTCTCGAAAAAGCAAGCATGGTGACCCATACTTTTTATTACAGATTTCGGGTGAAAAGGATTTGTTCTTCAATTGTGCCGACTTACAACAAAATTTCATGGATATGAATATTACTGTCTATCTACCTCAAGTTTTGTTTTAAAAGATAACATACATGAATACTGTTATTGTGTGATGGATTTTTATTTAAGTTATATTTGTTGGTGCTAAGTTTTGTTATATAAGATAGCATGCATGAATACTCTGTCTGTGTAATGGCGTTGTATTCAAGTTATATTTGTTGGTGCAACAAGTGTTTAATACTTTTTACAAAGTTTTCAGGGTTGTGTAGTTTTGTTAAAACAGTTAATGTGCTGAGAATAAGATACTCAACCTGTTCAGGGAAATGATTTTTCTGACACTTTATTGGTGTTGGTTTTTTTATCATTATTTCATGGGGGGGGGGGTAAATAATGAAATAAGATTATTCTGAGAATTTTTCATACTCAGAATTGAAAACTCAGGAATTCCATCAATTAAAGCAACTTTGGAATATAAGAAATTAACATTGGGGGGGACATTGCGTGGGTTAATATGTTATTTTGAAATTTTGAATTTTACCTTATGAATGATGTTACTATCATGAATATACCTTTTTATAGTTGAGATTTTTTTTATATAAATATATTTATATTATTATCCATGTCAGTTTAATTTTGACAATCAAACTGTTAGTTATAAAAGTTAGAATGAAAATTTGTATATATGTTTTTTATTGAAAAAAGTTGTCATTTTTTTCACTAAAATATTACTCAAGATTTATTCCTCCAATATAATTTGTTCTGTCTTTAAAGAGGATCAATATAAGAATTGAGAGAACTTATCTTTGTTTGAATGTCTATTATCAAGAGCTACTTAAGCTTAATTGATTTTAACTATCAATAGTACACTTAATCAGTATAAATGATTTTAAATATTTTTCTACTTTACTTAAAAATGATCTTAGATATTTCCTTTATACTTTGTATTCTTATCAGTTTATTGTCTCACAACATTTATATGAAGCTTTAATGATTTTTTTTTATCTTAATCTTCTGAAACTTACATTTTATTATTAAATTCAACCTTATCATGATGTACAAGAAAAGAATCAGAATTAAATATTATGAACATAAGATTGTTATTTATTGCTTCAAATAATATGAATGAAACTTGCATCACTTCAATTATACACACATAATAAAAGAGAAAAACATGTATTTGAGACGACAAATCATAAATCTCAATGATGTAAAACTGCTTGTCAAGCAATTTGTTGTGATGAACAAATCGTTAAAATTTCCACAACAGTTGATGTCTGGATTCCATTCAACATGCACAAGATGTGCTTCTGTATATTTTATTGTCATGTTTACATACTGACAATTGATTCCTTTGTTGTTTATTTTGACATAGAAATACTGGCGTTTGGTTCCTTTGTTAGTTTATTTTAACATAAAAAATTCTATAACTTCAAACTCTATAATCGAAGGGATTTACAAGTATTTTATGAAAGGATATGGAGTAAATGAACACGATACATTACACATATGTAACTCCAACTGCAATTCATTTTGATGTGCTGATTTGCCATGTCAGTAATTTATTCCTGGTCAGCAGCAACCATTGTTCAATAGCTTCCAATTTAATTTCAAATGCGAACATAATTTAACTTGGATTCAAAATATGTCCATCCATATAAAATTGCCAGCATTTCTTATCAAATTTGTGTTACACTGAGATAACACAGTAACACACAGTAATATAAGAAAGTTTTAAATCATGAGATTAAATTATCATAAACATGGCCACTCCTTAGGTTTTTGAAACTGTCTTTGACTTTCGGAGTTCTCTTACTTTATCCATTAGGATGCATCAGAAAATTTTGCAAACTGACCCCCACTTTTCTTTTCAAAATATGATAGTATACATCTTCGATAGACATCTGACAAAATTTGATGAAATTCTTGATATGCCTTCATCTCATTTCAAAGGTTGATTACCTTAGTGCAAAATGAATAAAAGGTCTAGAGGAGTTCGGTTTCCCGCCAAAATTTCAGCCGTTTAAATCTCAAAAAACGCCCACACTGACTTATCAATATTTTTTGTTGAAAATGATGTATGATCCATATTCTTATAAATAAAAATAATTATTTTAAATCCTTGATATAATAAACTTGAGGAGTGGCCATCCTTAAAGTATGATTTTTGAAGTTTAAAAAAAAATAAATAAAAGAGGTATCAAACACTATCACAACTTGAATTTTCTATATTGAATGCATATACATATATATATTTATCCATGCATTGTATGATTTTTACATACATTTTAGATGTTATTTTCTTATATATCCCATTCAACAATGAAAGTTCAATATTATTGATTAGTTTAAGTTTAACGTCCAATGAGCAATATTTCAGCTATATCAGGACGAGAACAAGTTAATCAATTCAAAAATTTAAGTAAAAGAAGAAAGGAATAAAGGTGGAAGGGACAACCGGGGTAACGTCTTTTGATTGCCACTTGAAAAGGGGAGAAATGGGTAGGGACTGAAAATTTAGCCTTCCATATTAAGTTCAATATTAAGAAGGGGCTATGTAAGAATTTCTGTTGAGTGTCTCCCCCTTTCCTATAGTGCCAAAAACCATGATTTCATCATGAATATTTTACTAAGGTTAAACTAAATCAGCGACTTGTTTCTGTTTTGTTGAGACAGTCCTAGACCACTCAAGGATTCAGATACAATTTATGTGACCGGAATTTCAACGCTACCGGAGGAAATCCTGAACGGGATGTGCACCATTTCAGTTCGTTGTTTCATACTGGTAGAACACTTACACCGCAAATTAGCTATCCTTTCCCGTAAATAGTCTTTTTCGTAAATTATATAAAATATCTCTCTTAATCAAACGGTGACATGTAGATTTTTAAGCTCACCAAACAGCTGAAGTATATACCACTGAAATGTCAAAAAATATATAAAAAAATCTATCGATATTTATTTCATATGAAAGCTAAACAATAAGCATGTTCTCACATTTCTCTATATATTCTTTGTAAATATTGCTGAAAAATACTGAATTTGGGCAGATTTTCAAAGCCTGCTAACAGGAAAAGTTGATCGGTGACATGTCATTTTTATTTTATTCATTGAAACAATGGACTAAGACGTAGAAAAATAATTTAATGTAAAAAAAATTCTGTCTGATATTTTTATAAGGCTTAGGCTCGAACTACCTTAAGTAAATTCTCTTATCCGGACATCCGGGCACTTTACCTGTGGAGGAGGTGAAAAAGTCCACATTTCTCTATATAACTAAGTAACTTCAACTTTCAGTTATTCATTCATTTTTCAGGATATTTAAATGAAACTCGGGATATGCATTTGGCACATCAATATAAACATGATATCCGAATTTCAAGATCATAGTTATTATAACACCGAATCTATTGCAATTTAAAATATCGATTTTTTACACAGACTTTAACTGTAAACATCCTATATTGGGGGTGTAAGATCGAAGTCGACTGATCTGATTGGTCAATTCAGCTTTGTGATGTCACGCCGGATAAGAGAATATAGGTAATTTGTGGCTGAGATCATATCTAAAACGAGATCTCGCGGGAATTACGAAGGGTACCTCAGTCTTTTGCTGAGCCGCCGACCAGGACAGACGTGTCTAGAACCGTTGAGCAGTCTTTACCAGAGGTGGCTTGAAAATTTTTATTTCAGTTTACACAGTGAGTATTTGTGGTGCATTACAGTAGATAGGTTTGGCCTATAATTGAATAGTTGCACACGATTTTTATTTGGTCACTCTGGCGTGTTTTGGACACGTGAGTGTTGGTTTTTAACTTGGATATCGGGAATATGCTTAGACAGAATATTTTATTTTGTTGACAATAGATAGGTTGAGCCTATAATTGTATTTTGTTCTAGTTTTCTTATGGGTTTAGGCGTGTGTTAGACACGAGAAAACCGGTTGCATGTGTATTTACGTGTGTCATTGTTTTGTGTGCACCTGGCGGTGTACAGGTGAAGACATGGTTCTTGTAGATAATTTTATGTGTTAAGTAGATCTTATTTACTTTTAATTGCTTTGTCACGGTTGTATAATGTTAATTTTATACCAGCTTGATTCGGGTTTGTAAATTTGCACACTACAGTAGATGTGTTTGTATTTGTGTAGAATGATAAATAATTTTTGGCGTACATGAGATGTACTTTGTATCTTTCTTTTATTTTGATGTGGCGTTTTTTCTCATTTATTTTATTTGTTGCTGTTTAATTCAAGTCGTGCTCAATTTCTTTTGAAAGTTAAGTAGTATATATAGGTGCATATTATTTCGGAACTTTAATTTTTTATTCTAGTATGGCTATGGATGTTTTGCAACAAAGACATTCCATGATTGGAAAGTCTATGGTACCAGTTATCATGAAGTTAAAAAATCAGAATGAAGAGATTTTACCAGACAAGTTGGCTCGTTTAAAAAAAGATCACTTGTTGACTAGACACACTTTGGATGAGCTGAAGGCAGAGTTTTAGGGTGTCACAGGGGAACATTTGACAGATATACTTATGGTAGGTGTTACATTTGTAAAAAAAATTTTCCTTTGCATATTATGGGTTTTTCATTTGTACCTTTTACTGTCTTTGTAGTTATTTTGTCGATCAATGTACACCTTTGATGCCTTATTCTCGCCGTAAGTCCTGAACAGAAGCACCAGTAGCATACTACATACTATTAAAAATAATAATAATAAATAAATAAATTTAAAGAAATAAATGTATTTATGGTGACATGTTTTGTACGTTAATGTTTGAATGATAGATCAGTGTTGGTCTTTATTTCTTTACAATTTGTTTCATTAAATGATTTTCACCTGAGAGTTTTTTACCTTGTATTTTAATCTGTTGTTGGACTGTTGGATGAAATATTGTTTTAATGTAATTAAATGTACTCTTATTCTAGCGGGGTTTTTCAGTGTTCTTTAGATTGTTTACTTTATAGTTACAATGATAATGGCTGACAGAACTTGCTTCAAGCACAAAACTAGGAAACATTTATTTAATTGATTCTAGTTACTTACCAGATGTTTTATTGCTTTAGGTGTTGTTAAAGTTTGGGATTGAGTTGATTTTGTATTGTTGTTTTATTTTTAGTTATGTGGGAAAGAGGAAACAGAAATGAATGCAAGACATCTTCTGCGTTTCACAATTTTACAAGTAAATCTAGTTGGAGCGCCAAGAGGGAAAGCTTTGAACCCCAGTGCGTCACATTTTTCAGGGTCCAACCAACCCCGGCCGAGTGGTCAGAATAGTAGTACGCAAGGAAATCCTATATCAATAGTAAGCTCGGATCCTTTGGTGGTGGTTGACTGTACTAGTGGAACATGTAGTTCAGCTCAAGGAGTTAATACCACTGCTTCAGGTAATCATTTCAGATGTTTTCAATCTCTAGGGTATGGTGTAGACTAGATGATTCAGGTATCTGTTTTTGCACAGCACGCATTGTTACAGTAAACTAGGTCTTTTAGAATGAAAATTAAATAGACAGAAAATGAAATTTGAAATAACTTTGGCATTCTGCTTGCTATAGCATGTATAGTACAATAATTGGAATAAATTTTGTTGTAATGCAAGGTAACAAGAATAATGATAAATGAGTGATTGTAAAAGTAATATATCTTTTGTTTTAATTTAAGGGGTCTGAAACAGGATAATGAAAAACTGAACTTACTGTAAATTTATTTTTTTGCATATGGCCATTTCGATAACTTGTGTGTTTCAGTGCAAACCCGTAACATTTCACACTAATGATTTAAGAGTATAGTATAGTATAGACATCGAACTCAGATTTTTGCCTAACTTATGCCGCCGGTTTATGGTTCTTCCTCGTATGCAGAATAAGAGACGCTTCCTCTTCTGGTGTCAACACCTGTTATACACGGCGGGCTCTCAGATATGCTTGAATCCAGAGACGCCCTGAGGTTGGGCGCAAAACAGTGTTGCAAGGGTTGCACTTGTGTAGGTTGTTACAAACACTTATCTGTGACAAATACATTTTGACTGCTACAAATAATTTGTGACTGCCACAACCCTTTGTAGGGTCGTCACAGTCATATTTTACCTGTTACAACACAAGTGAGTGTTGTTACAGTTCAAAAAAGACTGTGTCAACCCTTTAAGCTTTGTGACAGTCATTTTTTATCCATCACAACTAAATGAGCGTTGTAGCAGACATAATTTGTCCGTGACAGTCTATTAAGGGTTGTAACAAATAAATTGTGTTCATCACAACTCGATTACCATTTTTCTCTTTGGCAATTTTGAAAATTGTTTTTTTTTTTCTGTAAAATTCGACACCAACCATTAAGTTTTCTTCTTAGGATATTTATATTAAACCGGAACCAGAGTCGTCTAAATTAATGAATCTAAGAGAGACGCGATCTCTTTTAACATTATTTTCTATTATGCATCACATTATAATATTTCTACAGATATAAATATTGAAAAAGCAATAGGTAAAAACTATTAGATAACTAAATACCGAAGTTACTGTGAATTTATATATGCCCATTTCGGCAACTTATGTCTTTTCAGTGCAGATAAAATCTAAACGCTTGGAAGACCATAAACTCAAAGATATTCAAAAACTGATAGAGAACAAATAACCAATATAATCTAAATGTAAAGCCAAAATCAGCTTAGGACAGAGCTTTGCATGAGGGAGATACTCTTTAGTTTTCAACAAAATTTACAATAATTTAGATATTGCAAGGTTAAATGATAAATAGAAAATCTGACGTATATAAAAGAATACTTAAATAAATAAATTATATATTTGTTATTTATTTATCTTTTAAATAGATCTTAATATTTTTATTATACACCTAAATGAAAAATAGTGTTGAAATAACTAAATAACAATAACTGAAAGAGATTTTATATTTGTCATCAATTTGCAGTTTATTGATTGATTGATTGTTGTTAAACGCCAACTTCAGCAATGCATGCAGTTTATATTGATTGCAGTGTGGTACTTGATCCCCGTAGATGTTTATTCAGTTTTTTTACGTACAAATCACAAATAATTGTAAACAAAATAATAATGTATTTTTTAATGTGGCATTAATAAACTGTCGTTTATTTCAAGATTTTACAATTATACATTCCAATAATGCTTGTACATGTAGTTGTTTACTAAAAAATCGGCGCAATTGAAAAAAAGGAAATTTGTGAAATCGTCGCAATTATCATTTTTATGCTTTCTCCGTTTTCTCCGTTACAACTGTTTCAATATGATAATTCATTTGAATTAGTCGTCTTCGTTTTGTCAAGCCCGCAGCATCCCCTGAGCTTGGAGTCTGAGTCTTCCTAACAGAGGACCCCGAGGGAACCCCGGGATATAGAAATCTCCGGCTTGCGGGGTGTGACCCCTCCTAAACGGAGGCTGACCCCGAGGGTCCCGGAATATAGAAATAGGATCCATTCCGTGGTTGTGCGGGATTGATAAATACACAACCCATCTTTCGGATGGGATGTAAACTCAGGTCCACGTGTTGGAAGAAAAGCCATGCTTCCTGCACGTTAAAGAACCCCTGTAGCAAGCTCTTTTGGGGTGGTCCGTAGGTGATCGGATACAAGGCTAAATTCCCCGCCCTTGACGATTTCACCTTACTTTTCCAGTGGCAGTCAAAATTTCCCGTCCCATTGCCCTTTCCATACCCCAAAGTGATTATTTTTTAACAAACTTGTTCTCGTCTTGATATAGCTGAAATATTGCTGAGTAGACGTTAAACAATATTCAATCAATCAATCGTTTTGTCAAGGACGTATAATTATACGTCCTTGGTTTGGTTGCATTCGTTTGTTACAAAAAAATTTCAATAGCCTTATTACGAGACAATTATTTTTTCACCGATTTTCAATTTCATTTTAGATGATTATATACAAAAATGAAAGAAAGGAAAAGAGATTTAAAGTTCAAGAAAATGTCTTAGAATAAAAATCTGATTGCCAACATTACTGATATCATTTAAAGTGGTCCGGGATGTTTGACTATTAATTTTCATAGGTAATCATAATAAAAAAAAAAAACATCCTAATCTTTTTTTAAAGTTTAGATTATATTATATAACAAGTTAACAAACTGAAATGCGCCAAAAATATAGAAGGCTAAACAAGTTTACGTTTCTTCCCTTCGATCGCAACTTACAGTATTGTGAAATAGCAACGCTCCATGCAGTAGAAAGACCCCTTCTATACTTTCTTCAGAGCCCAGTCGCTGGGACTCGTATTGAAGGCTAAATTTCCTACCCCTATCCATTTCTCCCCTTTTCCAGTGGCAATCAAAACTCCATATCCTTTCGTAAAATCATTTATCTCTTTCACATTTCTTTCTTTCTTCTTTTGCTTATATTTTTTAATTGATTAACTTGTTCTCGTCCTGATATAGCTGAAATAATGCTCACTGGACGTTAAACTCTAACTAATTAATCAATCAATCAAATCACGCGTACACATCAGTGTATTTCTTAGTCATGACAATAAACAAGGGCACAGTAACCAATCATGTAACATTCAAGATGCTACATCATACCCCAAGTTTAAAGTGGTTTGATTTTTTATCAGCAGTAAATTTTGATACATTGAATTTTCGTCTGAGACAGTTTTCTTAATACTGGTCAGGGCCCTAGATTTTATGCAATTCTTACTTGATTTTCAAGCGTTCCGTGTCAATTTCTGTCACGTTAGTAGATTCAATTTTATCAGCAAGTTCTACATTGATGTCATCTTCTCTAAGAGCCACCAAGGAACTTTTTTGTGATAATCTTTTGTTCTGATTTTTTCTAAAAAAACCCTTCTGTAAGGCGTTATTTGAAGTGGAAAATAATTCTGAGAGTCGTCCACTTCTAATACGTCCTGTCTCACCAACCTGTCTATTATGGATCTACAGTTCATACTTCTTACTATGTAGTCATAATTAATTTGTAGTTTGATTATGTTTATTGTGTTTCAGGAAGACCTGAACAATTAAAAAGGGAATGTTTTAAATGACTTAGATAAACAATTTATGGTAGACAATTTCAGTGACAATTACAATTAAAATCTGACTTAACATGTTAAATATATATGTAGTTAAAAATTAACAGTTTCAACGCTTTAAATATATTTTGATCAATGTCACAGTTTTAAATGACTTATTAGAATGTTTAAAAAAAATTAAACAATTGCTTCTCGTCAACATTACCAATCAAAATTTTAAACATTAATGGAAGGGGGATAAACGGAAACACCCGAAAATGGAAATCACATGCCACAATACAGAAAAAGGAAAAACAAAAGACAAAAACAAAAGACAAACATAGACATCGATAATACTTGGGATAGCCGAACTTGGTGACTGCACTAGCAAGAGAGAGCTAGCGGTATGGTAAAACCTGTTTATGGGTGCCCAAACACCCGCTTCTTACTCGGGGATTCTGCTTGGATGTATTCAGCAGGTCTTGTTAAAGTACATATATATTATACTTCGCTCGAACGATGTCACAGCTTCTCAATCGTATTATGAAAGTGTTTGGCATAAATAAAGACTACATAATTTACATATTTTTTTATTGGTTGAACTTGATACTTCCAAATTCAAGATTGAATACACAGATGACGAAGATCATACAGGAGTCCTTAGAAATGCTATAGTCAACAGACTGGATCATGAAAAGTCGTCACTATAGAATTCTAAATTGACTCTACAGTTTTATAACATCTCTATAGGCAATCAAATTTTCTACTAGACCTGCAATTCGTCAGGGGACGAATAAAAGTAATGCTATAATGGTGAATAAAAGGATATGGAGTAAATGCACCACATGAGACAAAATCTCTCCAAATACATGGTAAAAAAACAAGCAAAGGAAGAACGCTTTTATTGTTGTTCTTCATCTTGAAGTCATATGTCATTTAATCTTAAAAAAAAAAACATTGTAATGTTTGTTCCCAAGGGAACTTAAATCAGGCGAAACAAAAATAATGCTTTTATTTAAACTTTTTGAATTTTTCAAAACATCCATTAGGATCTCAAATGTTGGATAGGGCCTTGAATTTAATATATTCAGAACCATTTCATTCCTATGACCCTGTCTGTCGCGTCTTACGATTACTTCCCGATCTTCGACAGTTATTATGCTAGCAGATTTAACTATTGAGATATAACTGGGTCAACTTGTTTACATAGAAGGTGACGTTAGTTACCAATGAGACGACCCATTTCGAATGTTCTCGTTGTTGGCGAATGTATCCTACTCAACTGCTCCAAAAAATTCTGTCATCACACAAAGGAAATTGTTGTTTCTTTTCACGGTGTACTTAATACTCTTGCTTTTACCCAACTCGACGAAGAAATCTATTTTCATAGCATTTATATCATATTTTCCGGAGTTGAATCCGATCACGGGGAGCTCTCTCAGGTATTTTTCTAGTTTTTGCTGGATCCTGTACAGATAGCGTTTTCTCTCTTTTCGTTCTCTTTCAAAGTCATCCACGATGTAATGTAAATCCTTATCAAGTCGTTCTCCGAATTGTTGAAAAACATGTTGAAATTTGGATAACAATAGACGGTATGATTCTTCACTGATCTGGTTTAAATAATCTAGGTAAAATACTGTTAATACTGCTCTGGAGTTCATGCAGGCGCTCTTCCATTGTAGTCATTCTTTTATTTAGTGACTATCTAAAACAAAAGAACAACAGCAATTTTTATACGACTGCAAAACAATTTGAGGTCGTATATTGGTATGATACTGGCTGCGTCGTCGTCGTTGGTGGCGGCGTCTGTGGACACTTTGTTTCCGTGCGATAACTTGGAAATCTGATTCTGAATAAATGTAGATGGCGGGACAATAATAATTGATACGTATTAAAACTTATATGTTTTTTTCCGTGACGTAAATTTTACGGCATGTTCGTTGTAAAAACTATATAGCGTTCTTATTTATGTATTTATTATTTTAAGATTTATATTAAATTGGAATAATTTTTATTTTAATCTTAGTACTGAACGTAGTTTTAGCGGGAAACGTCCGTAACGTTATCCCTATGTTGCATTATTGCATCGAGCACTCTTCGACCCATCTTTCTAAATTACGCTTTGTCTATTCTTTCCTTTTCAAGATTGTGGTCTTAGAGTTAGTGGTCTACCTGTATTGGGTTTTATTTGTATGCTTATTATACTATAGGGAAACGGGATAGAGAAAGGGGAGGTTTGGGTACCCATAAACCGGTTTAACCCTACCGCTGGCTGTTGCCAGTGCCGGTACCAAGTCCGGCTATCCCGAGTTATCGTTATCTATGTTCGTCTTTTGTCATTTTATTGTTTTTCTTGTGCAGTTCCCTGGTTGATTGTGAAATGTGATTGTAATGTTCGGCCATTGTAAGTGTTTCCTGTTATCTTCCCTTCATCAATTATGTTTTTATTATATTGTGGCGTAACGTAATTGTAGCGTAATGCGAAGTTGTATGGGCGATTTGACGACAGTAGTAGAAACGTTACACTTAGAATTTAGTTTGTTATGACAAAGACCATATATGGTAAGTTTGATTTATCAATATATATTTAATCTATTTAAAATTATATTCAATATGTGACGAAGATTTAACGAATTGCTGAATGTTTTCTTTTTTGTTTGTTTTCCGCCGTACTTAGCAATGATTAGCATTTACGAGTTTGAATGCTGATTTTTGTATTTATTTATGCATATGCCATATTACATCGTGACTTTATTGATTAATCGAAACATAAATTATTACAAATGCGAATTTTGTCATTATTACAAATATTATTGAAGAATTTATAAACGCAAATATGTTGTGTCACTTATGAGAAGTTATAGCTATTTCGCCTATATACATTGTATGAAAACTAGTTTAATTATTTATTTAGAATTATTATTTATGATTGTTATTACATATCTTTCAGAGAAACGCATTCATTGGACTCATTATTTGGACACATCGTATCACACATTAGAACGTATTTGTATATTGATTCATGATAAATAAAGGACTTGTGGATGCGCATACTCATTCAATTTGTATAAACCAGCCTAAATCCTCAACATTCGTTGTAGGACAATGATATTTGGTATATGGAATGGTCTTTGGTAGTAAATGGCAGCTAACCATATGACTTATCTCAGTTTCACGGTTTACACTGAGTATATTTGTTTTTTTCTGATTAGGCCAGTTTGGTTTTTCTCATTAGTTTTAGCGACCAAGATGGGGAGACATCTATTAGGGTCCACTCATGTTATTTCATTTTTCTCGCCTATGTTCTTCTTTTTTAGGGACTAAACTCCTCATTTTGTTCAGCACTTTCTTCAATTGAGTGGTTTTTTCCTCTCTTTTCTCTGATTGCCTTTTATTGATCATTGAAAAGTTGTTCATGACATTCTTTGCGTTTTACTTCTAAGTTCTTCAGTCTTTATTATATTACGTCCTCCCGGATTTGATTTAATAAAATCATGAGATGTGGGCACAATCAACATTTTCAATTTAAAGTATGTTTTTATACCACTTTTATACAGATAATTTGAAGTTCATACACACTAAATTGTACACTAAATGTCAAAATTATTTTACCCGGATTGTACACTAATTGTCAAACATATTTTACCTGTATCAGGGAAATATTGTACATTGAACATGAAAAATAATCTTCCGTTTGAATCGCCAAGTGAGGTTACAAGTGCGCAATTATTTACAATGCATTTTCCATAGGGGGGTTCCCCTGTTTAGCGATAAACTAAAAATAGACGAAGGCTTTTTTTCATCCCGGCAGTCCTGAAAATGACAAGTACTTATACAGATCTTTCGAATTCCAAAATAAAAAATGGGGGTCATGCGGCGTTTCTTGGTGTAAATTGAGGCTCAAAAAGGGGTATATTGAAAATAATAAAATATTTTTGTGTCGACCAGATCCCATAAAAGGTCAAATTATCACCTCTGGGTTACATTGTTGAAATCAGATTTGCTATAAACCGAATTGTAACATGACATAGTATTTTATTTTAAAACATTTAATTTTATTATCCACCAATCGTAGGAGTTTTAGTGCTTAATACTGAATACAGCTTTGGGTTCAAAACTGGATCCCTGTTCGAAAGTCAATAATTGCGCACATGATACCTATAGAAATATTTATAAACTTCAAAACGTGACATGTCCTACATTTTTAGCAAGCCACACACCAAACAACATCATTTGACGGCATTTCATTAATGTGTCACCTGTTATGATTTTCAGAGCTTTATTTCCCAGAGGTCACCCCCTGTCCGAAAAATGCAGAAAAAAATTTCTCATTTTGAAGATATTTCGGCGTCATTCTATAACATACTGAATGAAAATGAAATTGAAGCCGCGATCATATGCAGATAGTAGAAGGTCATCCATGTTGGTACCAAAGTCGTTAAATTTTATTATAGTGTACCCATATTTGGAAGCTGAAATAATAAATCTGCCAATTTTCTCAAAAAGAGCTTATTTGAAATAGACTATAGCCATAGAAATAGCATAAATACCTATCAGTTTGACTAAAATCAATGACAAGCCACTTACAATGATGAACACCATGCCAAAAACTTTAACCTTACTATTTGCCATATTAGGCAAAACGTGAAGTTTCAAGTGCAGCTAAATTTTGAGATTTTTACCAAAAAATTAATTTTGAAAATATGCTATTTTTCATAAATAAATGCAATTAAAAATATAAAACACACTGCTAAAGCTTCTCACATTTGTTCCGAAGCGATACAACAGGCATATACGCAATCTACTTCTGTAAACTAAAAATTATCAACTTTCACCGAAGCCTACCCCCCTTTTCTAGTGATTTTTACCATACATGAAGAAACAGACTATAAATCCGGAAATACGATATGCACAAACTTTCATTCGGTCAAAATTGTAAATTTATTTGAAATTCAGTGTTTTAGTACCATTCAATACATTACAATGTAGAAAAACGTGAAAAACACATTTTTGCTATAGGTTACAAGTGCGCAATTATTTACAATGCATTTTCCATAGGGGGGTTCCCCTGTTTAGCGATAAACTAAAAATAGACGAAGGCTTTTTTTCATCCCGGGAGTCCTGAAAATGACAAGTACTTATACAGATCTTTCGAATTCCAAAATAAAAAATGGGGGGGTCATGCGGCGTTTCTTGGTGTAAATTGAGGCTCAAAAAGGGGTATATTGAAAATAATAAAATATTTTTGTGAGTAGTATAAAATGGGAGAGCTAATGCCGCACTCCCACGCGGGACGTGCGGCGAAGCCGCATCAGCCCGTATGAACTTCAAATGCCACACTGCCATGAACCACTGCATGTATGAACTCCCACCTGGCACTGCACGTGTGAACCTGAAACCTGAAAGACCACAGTCCAATGCAACACTGCATGTATGAACTCAAAAATGCCGCACGCGGCACTGCATGTATGAACTAGCAATTCCGCATTAGCAAGCGGTTCGTGTTGAACACGTGATGATGTTGTATAACCTTGTTACGAGAGGATCAAGATGGTTGATTACACTGGACGTGCATAGCAGATGTGATAGTAAACAATCATCTGCATTGAATTTATTCCATCAGATTGGATGTGTATTGAAGTAATTCCACCGTGTTGATATGAAATCGACATCTCTTATCATATTTTGAAATGAAATAAAACAATTGTCATTACAATGTACTTGTATGTAAATTAGTTAACTGAATGAAAAAAAGGGGGGGGGGGTTACTACTTTACATAGAAGTACATTTTAATGACAATATTGTATTTCAACCAGTACCTGATAAGAGATGTCATGTTTATTCCTCCTGGATGTGTATTTCCATATTTTGAAATCGACATCTGTTAATATATTTTGAAATGAAATAAAACAATTGTCATTACAATGTACTTGTATGTAAATTAGTTAACTGAATGAAAAGGGGGACTACTACTTTACATAGAAGTACACTTCAATGACAATATTGTATTTCAACCAGTACCTGATAAGACTGAGATNGTTACTACTTTACATAGAAGTACATTTTAGTGACATATTGTATTTCAACCAGTACCTGATAAGAGATGTCATGTTTATTCCTCCTGGATGTGAATTTCCATATTTTGAAATTGACATCTCTAATCATAGTTTGAAATGAAATAATACAATTGTCATTACAATGTACTTGTATGTAAATTAGTTAACTGAATGAAAAAGGGGGGGGTTACTACTTTACATAGAAGTACATTTTAATGACAATATTGTATTTCAACCAGTACCTGATTAGAGGTGTCATAAGTGAAAGAATAAAAAACAAATAAGTTAGAAACAATTGTTTTATTAACAAGCAAAATCAATAATGACATTTAAATTTCTCATAAACAAGGGGGAGTAACTGTCATTTCATTAAATGAAAAAAAAGAAAATTTTGATGTTTTAAATTAACAAAAGGAAAATTATATGTTTTTAAATTTAAAAAAGGAAATCTTTATGTTTTAAATTTAATAAAAAGAGAAAAATTTATGCTCAAAATTTTATAAGACAAATTATTAATGGAAAAAGGTAATTCAGTAGACATATGATTAACAAAAATAATCAAGCAATGTTTCCTAGTGGATCAAGTATTAATCTTTTTTGTAAATAACAGAGAAACACCAACATATGGTAAAAACTATTGGATTAAAGACTAAAACATAATTAGAACTGTATAGGAGAACAATGGATAATATATACAATATGTACAAACTAATCAACAAATATTATGAAAGCACTAATTAAGTGTTTCTATTGGATTTTTATAACAAAAAAAAATCCTTCAACATGTATTTAAAAAAAAAGCACCAATAAAAATGGAGATATAAGTAATTTATTACAAAAAAATGCACTAAAATATTACCTGCACATACACACACAAAAATGAGTATTTAAGTATTTGACTTGTAATTTCATTACATAAAAAGCACTAAAAATATATAAAAAGCACCCATTACAATGGAATATTTATGTTTTCAACATGTAATTTCATGGACTATAGAATATTGTAAAAATGTACTTGTTAATAAAAAAAATCAACATTTATGGGAAAAGGAGATCTGGAATGTAATTTGATTACAAAATTATCACTAAACAAGAAAATGATATTAAGTAATAAAAAGGAGATCAGGAATTTAATTGGAGTTTTTGATGGAATGTCAATCAAAATAAATGATCAGGCATGATGAAACTTGTCATTCTCATCATATATACAAAATGTATAAACAATATTTACAACTATCAAAATAAATTGCTTGTTTTCATACTCTGATAAAAAAAAAATCCTTCACTACATATGGTTTAGCAGCTCCTTTATATATTTGAAGAATAAATTTTTGATCTTACAGACAGACTGAACAAAATCAATACCCCCACCCCCTTTCCTTGATCTGGGGAGGGGAGGTTTGAAAAAAAAGAAGATGAAAACAATATGAAAAGCAAATTACTGATAATATCATCTCTTGTAAACAATAAGAAATGCAAACATAGGAATTATAAACAATGAATTTGGAAAACAAGCAAGTTATTTTATTTGAACACAATATTTTGGATATGTACACATGTAAAAAGGAAGAAAAAATAAACATGAAGTTCAACACGATTACTCTTGATAAGCACACGAAAAAAAATGTTAGCACTTACATCACAGCAATCCAAATTTAAATTGCACCCCTTCAAATGAAGTGGAGAATTTTATGAAAAAAAAATAAAAAATGGATGGATGGAAAAGTTTATTGCAGAATACTCCTAACTAATCGAGTGGGGGGAAATAGTGATGATAAAATGTACATGGAACTAGAAAGATTACAGTACATCGAATATTAAGGATATACCAAATGCAGTGAAAAGTGATATATTACCAAAAAAAAAACAAAACCAAAAAAAAACAAAAAAAAAAGCAAAAAAAAAAAAACAAACTGCAATTGATAAGAAAGTGTTAACTTCTCTCAGCTGCATGTAAACAACCAATATGGTGTTATTTCATTGAGAAATTGAATACCATCATTCGTGAAATAACATGGGGTGGTGGTGGGGTGGGGGGGGGATATCTGAATATTTATTTAGAGGATCATAGTGTTTACACATCACACATTTTGTCATTATGATCAATACTCATTCCATAGATGGTATTTTATTGGGTATGGATTGTTTAGTTTCCCTCTTAATCAAACATATCATAGGGATTTGGGGGAGATTGTGTGATGACACCATACTATGTCACATTGGGTATAAATTCTGATGAAAAGTTGAAAAGATCATTCACCTTCACATTACAGTGCGTTAGAGAAAATAATTTTGGAAATTTGAGAAAATAATTTTGGAAATTTGAGAAAAAAATTTTTGATAATTACCAGTAAAAGATTCAAGATTTTATTTCACTGAAGACAGATTAAACTGATACAAGAGGCAAATATTAAAATGAATACAGCCTTACTTCAGCAAGCATTGACCTTGGTGCAGCAACTAATTATTATACTGCAACAATTGGTAAGTTTACTTATTTATTTTTTTTTAATTTTAATAATACATTAATCGGTCTGGTTGTCTTCTTGTTCTATTACTCCTTCTCACTGTTACCTTTTTTTTATTAAAAAAATATCTATATAAAAATTTACTAAAAATCTTTCCAAAAAATGAATAAGTATTCTCAATTTAGGGTGTACAATTACATAATTTAAATGGATACCAGTAAAGAAAAAGAAAATGTTCTGCATAATATGAAAAATAAACTGTCTGTATTGATGAGAAAGTGGTAAAAAAGAAACTGTAGCCAAAACAATCATAGAAAAGATATCTGAAAAAAAAAAAAATATATATATATATATAGAAATATTTATTTGTTCTTCCTATTTACATATGCAGTTGTATCAAACAGAGATTCTTCTGAATCTCTGGTTGAAACAATTTGTGGTAAATAATTCAGATGAACAGAGTCCACATGTAAAATGTTTCTGTCTGATCTCCTAAATTTAAACAATATATTTTTTCTAAATATAAAACAAACACAACTAATAAAAAAAAAACATAAACATGATACTAAAATTACAGATATTACATAACTAGTGTCCACTGATGTCTTATGGATATCTGCAATAAAATGAAAAAAAAAAGAATTTCAAGTTTTTTGAAAATTCAAACATAATCATTAATAAACTGTTACCTTTAATGATAAGAATCTAAAAAAATGAAGAAATATCTGTTTGTTATGGTGAAATATATTATTTGTTGAAAATTTAACATTTCAAATGGAGGTTCCTGATTAATTGTGAAATGAATATTATTTGTTGAACAATGGGAGGTAACTCAAATATGATATACTTACAGAGTATTCCTTCTGTGACATTCATCAAACTGTTTAGTGTAGAATTTTCATAGAACACTGTGTTGTTCTTCACTGAAATAAAGAATAGATATTGGTAATAAAGAAAAGAAATTGCTAATAAATGAGCAAAACACACACATACCCCCCCCCTAATATTAGTGTAAATGAAATAAAAAAATATATCATTAATTTATGCACACAGTAGACTTAGTGCATTACATTACATAAATTTTCATCTTGATTTGAAATTTCCACACTATATTCATCTTACCTTCAATCATATCTTCAGGGATACTGCTGGTACTAGTAGTTGAAACTGTGTTGTGTGTTGATAACTGAAATTCAAAATGAATATCATTAAATATGTATTTTATTTTATTTTCAGCAAAATTCCACTACAAGGAGATGCTCTTGTATACAGAGCAGGAGAAAGCTAAGGGTATGTACATTTTGATTAGTATTACCTATCATTTAACCAGTTTAGGGGTTTTCTTAAAGCTACATGTACATGTAATTACATTATGTACAATGATGGTCATTGGTTATAAAGAAAAGTGCCCCTTGATAAAAATAATCATTGCGAGTGCAAACTGCATGAACTTATTAGTACAAAGTGTGACACAAATTTGATATTTTATCTCCAAAAAATAAATATTGAGTTAATACACAATAAAAGGGTGGTCTAGACTGACAAACTTCTATAGTAATCAAATAGTGTGACATAAAACAAAATTCTGAGAACAGTTACATGTATTATTGTTTTTAAAATGTGTAATTAATTTTCATTTGATAGGCAAGAAGAAGGTTGATGATGCCCCCGCATCACAACACAGTGATTGATTTGACAACAGATGCAGTATGTATAAATGTTACACATTTTTTCATGTAAAAAATTTCATTTTAAAAAAAGAATTCTTCTAAAGTAACAATTATGAACAATGTTAAAATGTGACTTATTTAGTTTTTTTATTGCTTGAATGAAACAGTGTGAACTATTACATGTATATATCTGAAGATATCACATATGATTGATTAGTCATTTCATTTGTTTCAGACAAAAGGTGGTCAACAGGGTACAACCTCATCAAGTAAATCATCACCATGCCCTTCAACGTCAGGAGACTGCTCTATGTCTTCTGACACATCAATGGATGATATTCAAAGAGTAAGTATTGTACCACCTATTTTTTTTTTTTTTTGAACATGTGCACCAAAGACTGAGTGTGTG
>MJUU01003839.1:0-17133 GCA_002080025.1 Modiolus philippinarum | reverse complement strand
GAGACTGTTTGAGGAGAGCTGTTCAAGGAGATCTTTGGAATTTTTAAGAATCCACATCTGATTCACGCCGCTCGTGGAATAGGCTTTTTCACAGTAGCTTTTTAGACCATCTCTAACTGCAGTCAGTAAAGTGGTAAGGAGTTTGGGTAGGGGCTTAATGGTGCATCTGGCAGATCCTGCAATGAATCTCTGTTTGTAGGGATTCTTGTGAATCTTAGGCACCCAGTAAATGTAAGGGAGATAACTGTTATTTTCATCCACTTTGATACTGATGGATGCTAACACAGAAGTGTGATTTGTGATTATCTCGTCCCTTGATAATATAGTTGGGGTATAAGTAGGATTGCCAGATGAAGTGTCAATAGCCATTTCCTTAACAAGACAGTCTAAATAGTGTTTCTTACATACAAACACAATATTGTTAGAAGCTTTGTCTGCAGGTACTATGAAGTATTTTTCCTGGAGATTTGTCAATGTTTTTGCAAAGAGAGGATCATCAAATATGCTGGGCGTTCTAGTTTTCACAGATGTTTTCAAGCGCCGGATACGATTAATGATTAATGACTTTATCGACCTGATCCATTCTGAGAATGTCTCCACATATGCATCTTCTTTTTCTTTTTTCGCCCGCATTCTGCCATAGTCCTCAACTGAATCCATCATAATTTTGAAGTTATACTCCAAGTTGATGTGTTGGGGCTCACAGAAGGGATCAAGTCAAAAATGTTCCTTGCTCGAAAACAGGTTCAACTTTTAAAACAACAGGACGGGTTGAATGAACAAACCGGAATTCAGCAGGCAGAAACCAAGCTTCAGCAAGTCGAACTAGAACAACAAACCAAGCTTCATCAGGCTGAACTAGAGGAACACGCCAAACTTAAACAGGCCGAATATGCACGTAAACAAACTGAGTTCAAAGTAGAACTAGACCTGTTAGCTGTAGAACAGGAGGCAGCTGTCGCCGAAGCCGAAGCACAAGCTCCTCTCCAGCTCGAGGACGAGGGCGGCCACAGTCATGACCTGGATTCTTTTGAACCAGAACAGACTATAGACCCAATGCTGCGATTAAAAAAAATATTGCAGATCAGGCTATCGCGGCTAAACCAGAAGTGCCTGAGAATATTGATACACCTGAAAGAAGTTTCCCCAGGTCAACAGAACCGGATCAAACGACCGAGTCATATCCAATCCGAAGTGACAAAAACTAAGACTGTCACCTACACAATTCCTGAAACTCGATCCCCATTGATGTTTGACGGGTTTCCCGCAAATATAAAATCAATAACTCAGCAGAGTAAACCCTTACTATTTTGCAGCTCAGGGTGGTGTCAGCATGGTCAGAGTTTGATAACCCAGGTGTTAAAGAAGTCCATATCAACAAGTTATGACCCGCCAACGAGAACAACTCCCGTTTACTCGGTAACTCGACCCGTTATTTCAACTTTAGATGCCAGTGCACCCAAGTTCACACCAGCAGTGCAACATGCACCAATCACAGATATGCCATTTACTAGTCAAAGAAGGCCAGGTGGTGGACATATCCAATTAACAATAATAAAGTTACTGCTACAGAGGGATCCCTTGTGTACGGGTTTAACAAAGTCTAAAGACAGCACAGACAATTATCTGGGTTGGAAATCTAACTTACTAGCTACAGTTGAAGATACAAAAATACCAAAGTTGCAAAAAATCGGGCATTTCTGAAAGAAAGCAACTAGACCTCATGGTTAAATGGTTAGGACCAGAATCGTCAAAACACGCTGAGAGCATACAGATGTGTAGCGCTGATAATCCGTCCTTTAGATTAAAGGAACTATGGACACGTCTAGATAAATTATATGGTGCGCCTGAGATATTAGAGGCTTCATTGATACTGAAGTTGGATAACTTTCCGAAACTGATGAATAAAGAATCTAAGCGTATGTATGACCTACACAACATCCTAACTGAGATCCAGTTTGTCAAGAAAAATCCAGCATTCGCAAACTTGCTGGCATACTTCGACTCGTCGTCAGGAATGAAACTGATAGTCGGTAAATTACCGTTTGGGCTCCGGGAGAAATGTAGCGCAACGGCAGTTAGCTATAAAAGTCAGGCATAACGTGCCAATTCTAAAGAATGACCCCGCGTTAACTGTGCACTACGATAACCAGATCACAAAGAGGCCAGCTTCTCAGCCTACTCAGCAGCAATCTATGAGTAGACCTAACACCAAACGCAAGACTGAGATAGACGAAACTGTGGATGTGACATCCGGTAAAGAGGCTTTGGATATCTGTATCCTACACAAGATGAATCACCCATTGAATGAGTGCAGGGGTTTTAGAGCCAAATCCGTAGAGGAACGCAAGAAATTGCTCAAAGAGAATAACGTATGCTACAGGTGTTGCGAGTCAACGGCTCATATCAGTCGTTATAGCTCAGCAAGAGTCAAGTGCAAAGACTGTGGCAGCGAATCTCACCCTACTGCATTGCACATTATGAAAACCTAGCATTCGACTGTACTACCTCGCTCACCTGCACAAAAAATGGTGGGAAGTCGCAAATTACAGATAAGTCAATGGATATTGACACAGTTTGTAAGTGCACTGCGATATGTGGATTTTCGTACAGTACCAAGTCATGTGCCAAGATCTTGCCAGTGAATGTATACCACAGGGATGAGCCCGACAATGTTATCAAGTTATACGGCATTATTGATGAACAAAGCAACATGTCTTTGGCTTCATCAGAGTTCTTAAGATCGTTCAACGTACAAGAGCCACACGTAAACTACAGCTTGTCAACATGTTCGGGTACAGTTCTGACCTCGGGTCAGCAGGGAAGGAACTTCATCCTAGAATCACTTGACGGCAGTGCGTATTTTGACCTACCACCGCTCCTTGAATGTGATAATATTCCCAACAATCGGGATGGAATCCCGACATCAGAAGTTATGCACCATCACTCGCACTTTAAAGACATATCATGCAACACTCAGTCAATTGATGACAACTGTAAGATAATGTTATTAATTCCCGCGGCACACCATATACTCGATCAGCGCATAGACCGCGCCCCTTATGCGCAATAACGGCATCTAGGCTGGGTAGTCATAGGAGAAACTTGTCTAGACAAGCTGCACACTTCTGCACATGCGAATGTCAACAGGACTCATGTAACCCCAGATTGGCAACATACAAGATTGAAACCTTGTACGAACCAGTTCGAATTGCGGGAACGTCATTTCGATCGCATAAAGGGTGAAATAAAATATGATCGTAAGGACGACATAGGAGTAAACCTTTTCGAAAGAACTTAAGATGACGACAAGCAGGGGATGTCTTACGAAGACAAGATGTTCCTTAATATAATAAAAAAAAATAGCCAAACTGGGTAGTACCATTACCCTTCATATCTTAGAGATTGCCAATGGCAAACAATCGAAAGCAAGCAGCTCGTCGTGCTGAATTACTAGGCACAAGCCTGAAGAAGAATCCCATCAAACGGGAGCACTTTCTAATATTAATGGAAAAGATTTTAGATAGCAATCATGTCGAAGTCGCTCCTCCCCTGCGTGAAAATGAAGAATGTTGACACCTACCTTTATTCGGGTTGTACCAACCTAAAAACCAGAACAGATTCATGGAGTTTTTGATTCTTCAGTCATACATGACGGAGTTTCTTTGAATAGTGTCCGTTTGTCTGGTCCTTACCTGTCAAATAGTCTACTTTGTGTACTCATTCGCTTCAGTAGAGAGATGGTAGCCATTACAACGGATTTACAATACATGTTCCATTGTTTCATTGTTGATGAAAAAACCCGAAACTATTTACGGTTCTTTTGGTACAAGGACAACGACATAGACAAGGGTCTAATCGAGTATAGAATGCGAGTTAATGTTTTTGGGTATAGCCCGTCACCTGCTGTCGCCACACTAGATTTAAGGAAAACTGCACATGCTGCGGAACCGAAATATGGAAAGAATGTTGCTGCATTCGTAACCCACGACTTCTACGTTGATGATGGGTTGACGTCCTGCTCAAATAAAGAACAGGCTATTGAGCTTTTGAAGGATACACAAAACGCCCCTAAAGAGTTCGGGAATCTCAGACTACACAAGTTTGACTTGTGGTACGGCAGCATTTCCTGTCAGTGATTTAGCTTCGAAATTAAAGATTTAGACTTGGAAGCTGACGATAAACCATTACAACGGAGTTTAGGACTATGTTGGGATTTGAACGCTGACAATTTCTGCTCCAGATATCTTCAAACGACGAATCAATAACTCACAGAGGGATACTCTCAATCATCAACAGTATCTACGATCCACTTGGATTCCTTGCTCCGGTTATCATTCGCGGGAAACTTCTGTTTCGAGATTTAATTTCGGAGACGGTTGACTGGGACCAGCCTGTTTTAGAAGACTTAGTTCATGAATGGGAAACATGGAGAATTTCTCTTAAAGATGTTGACACTTTACGGATACCACTTGCATGCGTGAGAAACCTGATCAAAAAGTGACCAGAGAGTTACATGTATATTCAGATTCAGCCGTTGTGTACCTTAGAATGAAAGACATATATGATAGATAACAACTGGGCTCCGTAATGGGAAAAGCGAAGTCGCTCCTAATAACGGGCACACTATTCCACGTAAGGAGCTGTGTGCAGCTGTCCTCGGTGTGGAGATCGCACAATGTGCCATAGAACACTTGGACATCAAGATAGACACTGTTAAATATTACACGGATAGCAAAGTGGTCTTGGAGTACATCTGTAATGAAATGAGAAGGATTACATCTATGTTGCTAACTGAGTAAAGAAATCCGGAAGTACAGTACCCCGGAACAGTGGAACTACGTTCCAACAGTGAAAAATCCTGCTGATGCAGGCACGAGATCGACAAAAGCTTGTCAAATTCATCAAAACGAGTGGCTTCTCGGACACAAACGAGCAAACACGAGCAACGAGCAAAACGAGC
Source organism: Modiolus philippinarum (assembly GCA_002080025.1). Taxonomy (NCBI): domain Eukaryota; kingdom Metazoa; phylum Mollusca; class Bivalvia; order Mytilida; family Modiolidae; genus Modiolus; species Modiolus philippinarum. The sequence continues at coordinate 12,170 of MJUU01003839.1, read as the reverse complement.
AAGGAGCAAAAACCCACAGAAACCATGGTCTTGTAAATCCAGACATTGACAAAGAAGTCAGACCAGTAGTCAAAACTGCTAAGACAAATACCGTCACAGAACGACATGATATTGGAATATACCGTTACAAACGATTTCCAAAGTGGTCAACGCTTGTCAGAGCAATAGCACTGCTGAAAGACTTACCTCGTAAACGCGGGACACGGAAAATAGACTCAACAACCTGCACGAATTCTGATGCAGACGCAGAAGATGATTTTATCTTAAGGACTGTGCAACATGAAGTGTACAAAGATGAGATCAACCGAATTCAACGAGAGGAATCGCTCTCAAAAGGTAGTCAGGTAGCGAATTCAGGTAGCCCATCCATTGATAAACATGGTTTGCTAAAGGTAGATGGGCATGTCAACAAATCTGACCCAACCCTTAGGGAAAAGAAACCTCTTATTGTTCCTGGACGTCACTATACAGCAACGCTCTTGATCAGACCACGATAAGATATTTCACAGCGACATTTCACAGACGGAGCCATAAGGGCTGCGGGATTCTGGATTCTGAGTGCAAAACGCTACATATCCTCATATATCTACAGATGTGTTATATGCCGCAAGTTTCGAGTCAAGACAGAATGCCAAATTATGATTGACCTACCTCAAAAAAGACTTGAATCAATACCCCCGTCCATTAACATAGGTGTTGATGTTTTCGGTCCCTCGACCATAGTAGCACGTAAAACATGCGGAGGTCAAGCTAATTCCAAACGATGTGTAGTTTTATTTACGTGTCTAGTCACAAGAGCCGTTCATATTGAACTGATTGTCGAGATGACTTCATCAGCCTTCATAAATGCTTTGAGAAACTTCGTTGCGGTTAGAGGAGAAGTCAAGATAATACGTTCAGATAGATGAACGAACTTTGTAGGGGCTCTCGCCGATCTAGACGTAAAAGCGGCCAATGTAGAAAATGGACCTATGAGAGACTACATAAACAAGTCAAAAGCAGTTTGAGTTTTTAACCCGCCCCATTCATCTCATATGGATGGATTCTTGGAAAGAATGATTGGTGTTGCCAGAAGGATACTAGACTCATGTTGATGAACGAGAGATATAAAGATCTAACCCACGCTGTGTTAAACACGTTAATGGCTGAAGTCTCTGCCATAATCAATTCTAGAACTTTGGTAGCAGTATCCACCGACTCTGAAGCTCAAGTGCCTGTGTCATGAATGTGTATTCTATTTAATGGAAATATACGAAAATCGCCCCTCGATTATTTTCATGTATTACGAAATAATCTAATAAATAAGGGCTACGCCGGGCGCATCATGATACGACCGCAGCATGTCAACCACTGAAATTAGAAACAAGTGTAATTGAAAGTGAGCGTGGACATACTAAATAGATTGACTCAATAATTACATGGACACAATAAGGAGATTGACTCAGTTGTTAACGGACACAAACTAGGGAAAATGAAAATTAGCCCTTATGACTCCTTATGGTTCCTCTTTGACCCCTTATACCTCGGAAACTTTAAGAGCTACGCCAAATCCATTGACACACTACTGAAAGCTTATATCAAGAGGAATCCAAGGAAAAAATTCCATCGAAATCCGATAAAAAATAAAAATTTCAGGAAATCTGCAAATTTGCAGTTTTGCCCCTTTTGAACCCTTATAGCTTGGAAACGGTAAGAGCTACACTAAATTTGTTGCCATACTACAGAAAGCTTATATCAAGAGGAACCCAAAGAAAAAATCCATTGAAATCCGATGAAAATAAAAATTTTAGGTAATCTTCAAATTTACAGTTTTGGCCCCTTAGAACCCCCATAGATTGGAAACAGTAGGGCTACTCCAAATCTGTTGACATACTACCAAAAGCGTATATCAAGAGGAATCCAAAGAAAAAATCCCATCGAAATCTAATGAAAAATAAAATTTTTAGATAATCTGCAAATTTGCAGTTTTGGCCCCTTTAATCCTCATAGCTCGGCAACGGTAAGAGCTACTCCAAATCCGTTGCATATCACCTATCCTCATAGCTCGGCAACGGTAAGAGCTACTCAAAATCCGTTGCATATCACCGAAAGCTTATATCAAGAGGAATCCAAGGAAAAAAATCCCATTAAAATCCGATGAAAAATGAAAATTTTAGGTAATCTGCAAATTAGCAATTTGGCCCGTTTGGCCCCTCATAGCTAGGTAAGGAAACAAGTTACCAAAAATCTAAAAGCAGAGCGCTGTGTTAATTTTTCATAAGCAATTCATTGAAAAAAAAACTGCATCAAAATCGGACAAAAAATTAAAAAATATTTTTTTTGGATTCGCCTCTTTTGGGCCCCATTTATCTCGGAAAAGGTACATGCTACATGAAATCTGTTGCATGCTACCGATTGGAAATTTCCTCAGGAGCACATTGAAAGAAACTTCATCAAAATCTGATTAATAATAAAGATTCTACAGACAAATATGTGAAAACACCAAATTTAACCCTTTTTGGCCCTTTTTTAAAAACGGGTGGGACTACAATGACCAAAACTAAGCCAAGCCTTTTGTTTGTATTAAAGAACATTATGTTAAAATTTCATAAGGATTGATCAACTGGAACTAAAGTTATTGACCAAAAACTAAAGTATCTACAGACAACGACAACGACGACGACGGCGACAACGACGACGACGACAGCACCATACCATTATCATCCTTCCGTTTGGTTATATCAGCCTGCAGAGTCTTTCCGCAAAACCCATATCCGGTTGACCCGGATATATCAGAGGCTGACCTGGATGTATCAAGCGAATCTCCCAAAGTTTCAAAGGCAAAACTTTTATTCAAGTTTTCACATGAAATAAAACTGATAAAAATAACTTCCATTGCATATGCTCTTTCCGATTAAGTATTCAAAACAAAGCCATGATTATACAAATAGATAAACTAAAGGACAGAAAAATTGTAGAAACTGTGTCGATGATATATCTTGCACAGCTTTGACGTTTTCCCATTATGACGTCATAAAAGCTCCAAGGAACTATAGAATACCGTAATAACCAAAGGTTAGTGAGTAGTGACTCGGGTCACTTTGGGCCAATAAGGCCAATGTTAAAGTTCCCCCAAACTTCCCTCCGAAATTATCGATCGCCTAGATTGATCTATGATCCGACATAATTCTCATGTTTAATATGGTCATAACGATACTCGTAATAACTGTCACCCCGTTTACTTGTATGGAAATTTTAACCTGTCCCTTAAATACATTTGTAGTTGAGTTTTATGGTTAAAGCCCCACCCCCTTATTAATTATCCCTCTGATTTTGCCTTATGTGTTCAGCAAATTCTTCCAGCTTCTTGAACGTAGAGCGCCGCAAAAATAGTGTAGCGGTGTGAGAGTGGTGGGATGCTGGAAGATACCTTATACGTATGTAGTATCTGCAGCTTTATCATTACATACCCAGTCTTTATTGTGGTGTTCCATTACTCCGGAAGCTCTTCAAATGAATTTCGTAGGCTTGGGCGTGCTTTTCTATTATTTGAGTTGTGTCCCTTGTTTGTGTGCTATTACATTAATCCCAAACCCTTGTGCTGTTTTCTATTGATTTGTATCCCTGTTCTGTTCTGCCTTGTTTTGTTCTGGCCTTTTTCCCAACCGTAACTCTAACCTTCTTTTTGTTTCTTTATATGTACTTGTTATTTTCTTCTCTGTTTCTCTGAGGGAGTTTCAAATTTAATACTGATAAATAAGCAACTAATTACAATTATACATATTTTATTTTCTCCGTCATTAAGCAATCATGGTACTCTCTGATATACTTCCATTTGTACTCTTCGGTTTGACACCATTCTGGCCACCCACTGACTTCCTGCTTCATTTGTAAGAAGGTATTCACCTACTCTGTAAAAAGTCCTCCTGTCTTTGTTGTTCGTTCGTATTGTTCCGTGTCAAAGTGTCACACTTCCTATATCTGTTCAATTTGATATCCATGTTCCAATGCTTTCTTGATTTCGTCTATCACCAAAGTTCCGGTCAGCGCTCGTTGCTCGTCGGTATGCTGGCACGGAGTCTGTTGATGTGTGTCGGCACATGTTTTACATAAAGTAAATAATAACTTGTTATTGATTTTCGACGGGAGCACTGGAATGTAGAGTCCTCTAGGTGGCAGTACTTTACATTTGATGAGTCCTTCGTACTGTTGAGCGTCAATGAAGTTTTCCGTGATGATCTCAGGATGTCCCACGGGTATTTTGCCAGTCTTGTTGATGTAAAGTATGCATACGATATGTCCTGGTCTTTTTCGTACAGTTTAAACGCTAAGGTTCTTCCACCATAAAATGCGTCTCTTGGCTCCAAAGGAGTGATCATCTCGGTTTGTTGGATTAAGTCTCTTAAGCTTTCATTTTCTCGAACCTCTTTGTCAAACTCGATTTCCCATTTACCAATGTAGATGTAACCTTGACCTTCCAAATATCTCTTCTTCTCCCGCGTGCGTTGATGAAGATCACTCATGGTCATGCCGTTGACTGGGTTGACGGTGCTAGCACTATAACAATGTAAACAGCCGTGCCAAAACTTTCCGTTGAACTCCAATACGTATTTTCCGTTTTCGTTCTCGCAATATCCGTCTACTTTATAGGGTCCGATTTGTTTTTCCCCTCCATTTCTTGCATGTTGTATGTAACACCCTCTGTTGCCGACAGGTATTGGAGCCATTGCATTGCTTTTACAGAATGTTTTTCCTCTGGACGGTATCCTTGAGCTGGGATAATTCCGATGGTATCTGGTTGGAGATATTTCTGTCTGAATACCAAGTTACAAGCTGAAGCTAAAGTGATGCATTGTTGGAATGGATCTATTCCTCCTTGTCCGTCGGTGGATGTTATCTCCAGGAACAGTTGTCTGAACGTTAAACGGGTTCTTCTCAAGATGTCTACGTCCGAGCAGCAGTAACTTAATAATTCTTTTTGAAAATCGAATGTTTGCTGGTAATTAGTCTCGTACCATTCGAAAAAGGTTGTTCTGTTTTTCGGTGAATCTAGGCGATCGATAATTTCGGAGGAAAGTTTGGGGACCTTTAACATTGGCCTTATGGGCCCAAATTGACCCGATTCACTACTTTAGTGCAACATTCAAAATCGACATTTTTGAAGGAGTTCGGTCAAAATATTCATCCAGTTACCAAACCTTTGCCGATAAAATGATAAAAACTACAAAGCATGTTTTTGAAGCTTTACATTTGCTGAAAAGGCGAAAATGAAATGTATGTCGAATTTCCCGCGCGACTTTGGGAGAATTTGAAATCTGGCTTTAATAAATACATATCTAAATTACAAAAAAAAGTTATCGGTCTTTTGACAGCTGATGTATTGTAAAATATCACCCCAATCGCCAGAATATGAAGCCTGGGGCTCGTTCGCTGCTCTCACTTGCCCTTGTGCTTCATATTCTGGCTCACGGGCTGATATATTGCGATACATAGCTGTCAAGAGCCCGATAACATATACATATAAGACCGCAAAAAATTTTGCGGTCGTATAAAAATTGTACCATGGAGGTATTAAAATATTTATACCTTCATGTACTGTTTGTTTGCATTTATTGAATCAGTTTTCCAATTTCCCAATAAAGCATACATTTTGTATGAATTAGAAATTCTTGTGCAGCGTTCGTTTGCGAAGGTATTTGTTTACCTCTATTGGCTATTTACACATGAAACTGGATGCCAATACGAAAATCACATCATTTGGATTATTTTCCCATGAGAACGTAATAACGTATGATTTTTTTTCACACTTTTGATAAATTGTTCTCTCTGTTCGGTTGATCGAACCAGTCCTCACATATTTTCCAATAAAGCATATAAATCAGTTATTCTATATTCAGCAGTTTTTTGGACACTACGATTTTTTTGCCGTGTGTAGATTTTCAGGGCTTTCGAATTTCAGCTTATCGAAGCCTTAACTACATATGATTCACGTCAGTCGATAGACGGCTAGAAAGAACATCATAACTTGATTCACCCAGGTTTTCCTAGACATCGCAAAAATACTTTTGATTTATAACGGACGTTAAAAAGAGTATCTTAAAGGTAAAATTTTCTGCAAGATCTATAAGAATCAAACTAATCAACGTAAGAGTTGAATATATTTATACTGGCCCGAAAACCGATTTTTATTGGAAATTTGAAATATTTATACTATAACTAATCCAAGATTCTGATTATCGCAAAATATTCAACGAATGATCGAACAACGCAGTAATTCACGAATGCGCGCAGCGCATCAGTGAATTACAGTGTTTTTCGATCATCAGTTGAATATTTTCGTTAATCAGAATCTAGGATTAGATATTGTTTTTATTATATAGACCAATTCTTGTATATTTAATGGTTCAATTTAAGATTTTTTTTCATGAACTACGTTTTCCATGTTAATCCGCTGAGACGTTTACTTAACAACGACGTTGACGACGTCTATTGTGACGCCACTTCCTAGAGTGAAATTATGGAAAATAATTTCACAGTTAATTATAACTTTTCTTTCACTGAGAAATTTCAATCTTTCACCGTCCTCTATATAATAACTACATTTAACAAAATTTTGTTCAAAGCTAAGGAGTATCTCCCTCTCGCACAGCTCTGTCCGTAGCCGGTTTTTACTTTACTTATTAGATCGTGTTAGTAATTTGTTCTGTATCATCTTTTACACATATTTCAATATATGGATTCAAAATGTTTTGATTTGATCTGCACTGAAGAGACATAAGTTGTCGAAATGCACATATAACGAAACTAAATTAACAGCAACTTCGCTATTAATGGAATATACCATGTATATTTTATTTCATTAGGCCATATCAAGTTAATATATAGATTCTATTCCACCTGTAACAAAAAATTTGGGTGGAATGGAGGGTTTTATTTTATTTTTTTTTACTGATTTTCACTAATATTGATAGGAATTTAAAGAAATTTTCTGGATAATTGAAAATAAAAAAAAATGAGCTTGGAAAAAAATGGGCCGGGTTGGGATGAGAATCTATTAATTAATTTGATGTGGCCTTCATGGTGTACTTGTTCTTGAGAGAATTTCCATTTGGATTTACTATCATTATTTAAAATTTTAACATTTTATTAATTTTTTATGTATTTTCCAAAAGTTATTCTGACCACCTGTGTATAGTACCCATTCATCTCACTATTTGATAATGCCAAGTTTGTTTTGTTTTACAATCGACTTGATGATTGCCCTATTTTTCTCTATGTTGTAATTGTCCATTGGCTTGAGAAACTAGTACCCTTTTTGCCACAGATGAAACAGTGATTGTAAGAACACTTTGACGGTTTAATTGGTGCTCGTTGACGATTCTGCATCCATGACCAGTAGCATTAGTCAACATCTAGCAATGGGGCGCATGGCATTTGCGCCAATTAAAAAAAGTTGGGTATTTCATTTGCGCCACAAACTTGTATTTCATTTGCGCCATTTCTCAGGTCAAAATTTTACAAGTAAATTTTCAGGTAATAGGAAGTGGAAACAATATTTGATATACTATTTAATATTTTACTATTGAATATATCACTGGAAAATATTTAAAATATTATTTAATATTAAATATTTAATAAATCAAAGATTTTTAAAATTTTCACTTCACTGGTTCGTGCAGAAAGTAAATTCACAGTAACTTCGGTATTTAGTTATAAGATCATATTAGTTGCATCCAGATCAAACATGTAAAGCGGGTGGTGTTGAAACTAAATGCTTCTCATATATTTTCATTGGTTGTGTTATTTTTCCTTATAAATAGTTTTGGTACTCTGACCTACGAAAGGAGGTTACAACAAAATTACAGAACAGAATTGTCAAGAGCCGAAATACAATGGACAAAAAGACAAGGTTTAAGTAAAATATCTTGCTCGAAATCCTACTTCAAACTCTCCGCAATGAGCAAGTAATGCTGGGGACCACAAGAAGGAAAAACAAGTAAAAAGTATAAAATGTTAAATATGAAAAAGAAAGGAAATGGGGTAAATGTCAAGGAGACAACATCCCATATCCAGGTTAAAACGACCCAAAACAAAGCATCTAGGGGTCACCGTACGGTCTTCAACACAGTGAGGAACCTCACACCATATAGCAAGCCCTAAATGGCCCCGAAAGTGTAAAATAAAAAAGTGGATAAATCGATGGAAACAAACCACATCCAATAACCCAAATATCAAGAAACTAAAATTATTAGAAGACACGGACAAGTCAATCACCAACATATTCCTGACTTGGAACAGGCGCAAAAATTGCGGTGGGTTAAACTCGTTTTCTTGGACCCAAACCCTCCCCCTATGTGTGGTGAATGGCTAAAAAATATTAAATTACACAAAAAGACTCACTCATTTTTGCCTATTTACTTTTTCAGCCATCTATTACGGTTTCCGAGTTCATCTGATAACAAGGTCAAAGGTCAAGGTCAAAGGTCACCGATGACCTTCAACCTGGTACTCAAACTGAAGGTCTTTTCATGCTGATCACTTTAAACATATATGCTTACTATATTATCTGTTAGCGTTTAAAAGTTATTCGCAAAAAACGATTTACAGAAACGCGTCAAGGGCTATAACTCAAAAACCGTTCATCGCAGAGTTTTCGTTCTATTGAATCAAATGTAGATCTCAATGAGAGAAACATTTTTGCTGTAAAATGTTTACATAAATTTTTTATCGTTTCCGAGATATCGCGATAACAAAATTTCAAATGTCGGCCATTTTGAAAATGGCGGACGAAAAAATTTTTTGACCCCCATTTTGTAATCAGGGCGATGAAAGCTAACTGGAAATCAAATTTCATCAAAATCCGACAACTTTCAGAAATTTGCATATTTAGGGGTCAAAAACGCGTAACCAGGGTCGGGACCCCAAAAAAAAAAATTTGCATGATAATTCATCCTGAGGATGAATGCAACTTTATCCATACCTTAGATTTTTTATATCGGTTACGGTTTATGAGGAGATCTGATAACAAGATAAACCGTATTCGGGGAGATAACTCTGTTACTAAAATAGAATCGGTTCATCATTGATTTGTTGATAAAACCAAGATTCTAAGGTTGAAAATTCATTTATTGATTCATAAACATGGTATAAAAAAATTTGATTGTGACCATGACCTTTGACCTTGACGTCATTTTGAAGGTCACAATATTCCGAACATTTTTTGTATTGAATATATGTTTGTATCTTCAAAGGTATTTGAGCTATAGGCAAAAAACCCAAATTCGGACATCAAAAATCGGTTTTTGGTCCATAGGCCCAAAACGGTTGGTCCAATCATTTCGGACCAAAAGGAACAAATGTAGATCTCAACAAGATACACATTTTCTCCAATGTATTTAATCAGCCATCTGCTACGGTTTTCGAGTTAATCCAAGATATCACGATAACAAAATTTCAAATGGCGGCCATTTTGAAAATGGAGGACGCAATTTTTTTTTTGACCAACCATGAATAAAGATCTTAATGAGAGGAGTATTTTTGCAAAACAATGTTTTCATAAATTTTTTATCGTTTCCGAGATAACGCAATAACAAAATTCCGAATGGCGGCCATTTTGAAAATGGCGGACGAAATTTTTTTTTGACCAACCAGGAATGTAGATCTTTATGAGAGGAGTATTTTTGCAACACAATGTTTTCATAAATTTTTTATCGTTTCCGAGATATGGCGATGACAAAATTTCGATTGGCGGCCATTTTGAAAATGGCGGACGAAAATTTTATTTTGACCAACCATAAATGAAAATCTTAATGAGAGGAGTATTTTGCAACACAATGTTTTCATAGATTTTTTATCGTTTCCGAGATATCGCGATAACAAAATTACCAATGGCGACCATTTTGAAAATGGCGGACGAAAATTTTTTTGACCAGCCAGACATCTAGATCTTAATGAGAGGAGTATTTTTGCAACACAATGTTTTCATAAATTTTTTATCGTTTCCGAGATATCGCGATAACAAAATTTCCAATGGTGGCCATTTTGAAAATGGCGGACGAAAATTTTTTTTTTGACCAACCAGGAATGTAGATCTTTATGAGAGGAGTATTTTTGCAACACAATGTTTTCATAAATTTTTTATCGTTTCCGAGATATCGGGATAACAAAATTTCAAATGTCGGCCATTTTGAAAATGGCGGACGAAAAAAAATTTTTGACCCCAGATTTGTAATCAAGACCATGAAAGCTACCTAGAAACCAAATTTGGTGGAAATCCGATAATTTTGAGAAATTTGCATATTTAGGGGTCAAAACCGCGTAACCGAGGTCGCGACCCAAAAACATTTTTTTGCATGATAATCATCCTGAGGATGAATGCAACATTTTCCCCTATTCAGAATTTTGATATCGGTTACGGTTTCTGAGCATATCCGATAACAAGGAAAACTGTGTTTGGGGAGATAACTCCGTTACTAAAAATACCTCAATATGCTTGCGTCGGTTTTGAGGTCCCGGAGCAATGTCGATTTATCACACTAAGTATCGAAAAGATATGTCGCGTAGTTTTGAGGCTTGAGTGCGGCGGAAGAACAAGAAAAAAAAATAATAATCGGAAGAATTACAGTAAGGTCTTTCACATGTGGTGAAAGACCTTAATAATAAAAATAAAAATAATCGGAAGAATTACAAGAAGGTCGTGAAAGACCTTAATAATAATAATAATAATAATGATAATAAAAATAATCGGAAGAATTACAAGAAGGTCTTTCCCCTTTAAGGGAAAGACCTTAATAATCAGAAAAATTACTATAAGGTCTTTCCGACTGGAGTCGGGAAAGACCTTAATAAGAACAGTAATGTATAAATTTAAAACCAGAAGTTAATCAATAAAGATGAGGTATTGTGCAATAATCAATAATATATAAATACTATAAAAGACTTTTCAATTGTGTTAAATAAAAGCGTGATTGTAGTTTGTGGAGATAGAACGAAAGGTGGAAAGAGATAGAATTGCGTTTTTTTTTTTTGCGGAAGAATAAAGAGCTACCGGTGTTTATTTGTGTGTGCTGTAAAAGGTTTATTATTGTATCAATCACATTAAATTAAGCAAGTACTAACTAGGTGCATATTTATTTGTTGTCAGCATGTTGTGGTCATAGCATGCTGCGCTAGAAAACCCCCTCAGTTACATTGGTTGTAAGGATCGTCTGTGAAACCTGAAACCATAGTTGAAGTATTAAATGCTCAGAATTGCTAGAAAGCATTTACACAAATGCACTGTTTCGATATATGTATACATTTTAGTTAATAAAGTTTGTCTCTGTTGAGGGATAAAAGATAAAAAAGCAGCACCCCAGGAGAATGCAAAAACAAAATAAACAAAAAACAAAAACAAAAGCACGAAACTACTTTGAGTTGCTGTTGGGAAAAAATAAGAGGTTTGATCTAATCAGTGACTGTTTTATCACATGTGCAGACCAATAGAAGTACCGAGAAAGGCTTACTTCAAGTATTGATTTGAGTATACAAATATATCATAAGCCACCACACCCTCGTCTTTTCTATCCAAGGCTATTCCATAGCCTAGCGTATCGTTTTTATTTCATAAAAACCATTATCCGATTTATATTATCCACTTATGTTTATAAAGTCCCTTTGTGTTTTGTAGTTGATATGATGTTTTCTTCTTATCGGCAGGCACAAAAACATAAATACAATTTTCACTGATTTTATTTAATTAATTATTCAATATGATTCATTTCCTTTTGATTTGCCTTAACTATATGTGGCATTGTAGCAATACTCAGTAATACACATTAATTATAGTTTATAGTTGTTATGAGTAATTACGATAAAGAAAGCAAAACCAAGAAAACAGCAATCAGTCCCATATTATAATATCGTACGCGTAGGTTTTTTGGACATGATCAAATCTGTTTGCTTTTGATTGAACAAAGACTTGCGCATCACGATTGCTGACAACAGCAAAAAGACAAAAATTTTCTCCAGTGTGGTCGATAGAATTATAAAACCGTTGTGCATTTACTTTGATATTGATGTGTACTCCTCTGAGTGCAGTAATCGTACTCTGTTCCGCTCTTGCAAAACTTCCCACCAGTTCAGTGCTTTCTTTACTAGCAACGACAATGTTTCTTCCGTTTTGTCGAAATTTCATTACTACATCACATGTA